>ML804861.1:9020-35670 GCA_009831015.1 Picea engelmannii | reverse complement strand
CGAATGAAAGGATGGATAGAAATACTACTAATAATAAGATAATGGGTCTGCAGGCACAGATATATAATGCGCAGGAACTTTGAAGCACTGGAAGACACAGTAAGCGTGTACCTTTAAGAGATGCGTTGTCTCGTTTATTCTTAATGGGAAGGAAGGGAGAAAAGGTTGTGATACAGAGAAAACAATAAAATTGGAGACCTATACCACACAGGTTATAGTCAAATGATAAGATGGTATTAGAGATAAAGTCAATGGTAGATAGTTAATTGTGTTAACTATTTTTTATTTTCTATTGGTGGGCACAAATCAGAAATGTTTATCTTTTAGTTTCTATTGGTGGACACAAATCAGAGATGTTTTTAAAATTTCTATTGGTTGACACAAATCAGAGATGTGTTTAAGATAAAGTCTAAGAATACTTGCACCAAAAGAATACTGATTTTTAATTAATATATACAGTTGTTTCCAAATTAGAGACATGGTCGTTGCCATCACTTTGGTGTCGGATATTTGAATTACATCATTATTGTTATTTAATTAATATTTATTTAAATGACTGCGTTTTTCACATTTATTTTTAACCATAAAAAATGTTTTCTCTCAATTTTCACAGTTCTAGTATTGACTATTTAATTGGCAATTTGTATCAATATATAAAACAAATCTTAATTAAATCATTATGGAAAAAATGCTCTCGGAATTTACATATTTTATATATCTTTTTATTAAAAAAAAACAACTTTTCTCTTAAATTTTATATTTTTAGTATTGATTATTTAATTTATATCAATATATACAGCTTGAGTGGACCTAATGATTAAGAATATGCGTTTCCTCTTAAGAGGTCACAAGGAGTAGGGTATGAATACCTCCATAGACTTTACCATTGAAATCGTTATCTAAAATATCTTTATTCAATTGAAATGTCTTTATTCAATTGAAATGTGTATAAAACAAATGTATACCTCCATAGACTTTACGAGTAAAATCATTATCTAAAATATCTTTATTCAATTGAAATGTGTATAAAACAAATCATTTTTTAATCATTACATAAAGTCCACTCATATTTGAGTGTTTTAGATATTCTTTTTACATTGTAGGGATTAATAGTAATCGATTATCAATGTTTTTATTAACTTGGCACAACAATCAATGCATTTTGATGGTTTTAATCAAAGTTTTACAAAATCATACTATTTAGGTTGTAACTTAACCAAAGTTTTCATTTGAACCTCTTATTTGGCCTCTTCCCGAGGTTACGGAGAAAATAACATAGTCTATCTTTGTTGAAAGGCTTACATATGCAACCTCATTTTTCTGAAATGACGTAATGCTAGAAATGACTCTAGCATTACTTCTCAACATTAAATGTTTGAGAATGTTTACTCCTCCCATACTTAGTGCATAAAGCATTTCCTATTGACGTGTCTCTTGCAACTGCTACCATGCAAATGTGTTGCAACTGCTACCATGCAAATGTGTTCCAACTGCTACTATGCAAACTTGCATACATGCAAACGTGCCTACATGAGCCTGTTCATACTTCCTCTCTAATTTCCCCAAGAATAACCCAACTACCCTGGGAATGACAAAGAAGCCCAATACCACTGACTGGCCTGGGAATGATGAAAATCCATGATAGCAGGGTGGAGGAAATCCATAGACTGATGATGGTGGCATCGACGTCGCCTTTACTGCATGCTTTAGCGTTGGAGAGACGTTGGTTCGAATACACAAGCAAGAACGTGGCACTGTCAGCAGTCGCAGAGCTATAGTGGATTAGGACATAAGTATGGGATACTGGAAAGAGAAGAATATTCAGATGATTAAATCCTAGAGATTTCGATTGGCAGTCATGTTGGGCGCGATGCTCCTGCTATTGCTCGGCACCGATCTGACATACAAAGTGGTCGAGATCAAAATTAATCATTCAAATGATCTTTGGTGTTTGATTCCATCACGAGGAAGGCTTACTAGATTACCGAGATATTTTCTGCACCGAATCCTGGTCTATTTCACTTTGCCGCACCGAATCCTGGTCTATATTTTCCTTGAGCAAGTAGCTCATGACCCGTCCCAACAATTCGAGTTGGCATGTTCGGTGGATCCAGATATAGATTTCGAAGGACTGGTAAGCTCTGTTGAGCGAGCCGGAGCCAAAGAGACTAGAGGCAAGGAGTTGTCTCAGAGAAGAGAGTGAGGGGAGGCAGGTTAAATATATTATAATTGCATCATATAGACCTGCAAATAGAGGATTTGAACTAGATATTAGGGAGTCAGCTGGTGGAAATGACTAAGTTCCCACTTATGACATGGAATAAGAAGATCGCTCTGTTCTTTCAAGGGTTGGTTCAATCTTTCCAAGGCATCTATCAAAATTAATCATTTGAGTCGCTCCCTTCACCTCGATTCATTGGGAGAAATGTGCATCTGTCTTTATATAATGAATATAAGCTCGTAGCACTTGGTGGGCTCACTTGTTTAGATCATCGAGATCCATTGAGTCATTTTGGGACTTTTTCCAGTAGCAATTCGAAATCTTGGTAGGAATAAAAGGGTGGGGGAACAGTAGGATTCGAACCTACAATCAAAGATTTATTGGGTGGCTAATTTTCCTTGTTCCCTTAGGTCGACGAATCAAATTTCTCTCATGTAAATAATAAGTGAATTACTCCAGTAATTATCCCCACTGGATAGTGCCCAGTGACTGGATCTGGTACTTTACTGTGTATTTCTGTAATGGTGAACCAATCCCCCCTCCCCATCTTATCTCTTTTCATGGTCGATCAGGGTTTCAAGCAGACTTTTGATCTTGCCCTGACCTTGATCTTAGCCTATTTTTCTGGATCTTGAGTCTCATCCTACAACATGGATCCTAAAGCATGGACGAGGTCACCAACAATCTAACCTTTGAGATTGAGTTTCAAAACTAGATAAGTCTATTAACCCAAAAACAATTGATTGGATTGAATCAGTTGAACCCATTTCAGTTCCATAGCCCGTAAATGCAGTTTCAAATCCAATTGTCCTTCATTGCTATGAGTCACCTCCTTCCTTTCTGTTGGTTCTTTATCCCCCTTACTATTCTCCAGTGCCTTATCTTTCACAATGAACTTACACCTACTTCTTCCTATAATGTTAATTCTAATACTAGTTATTCTTCACTCCTGCAGTTTTTTCTTCTACAGAAACGTTGAGAATTACAAAGGGAGGATTGAACCCAAACGAAGATTGAACCAAGTGGAGCGCAGATGCACTGGAAACATGCATGAAAACCAAGTGGAAGTGATGCATGGCTACTATGTGTCGTGTAATACACGCTTCTACATGCACATAAATCGAATAGGTTATTAATTTTTGAATTAATAACATTTTTTACATGACAACAATTATTAAAATAACAAACTTTGTCTTCTTTCTCTAAAATGTCTCTTTTCAAAGAGATATAAAAACCAAGAATTAATCTTTGAGACATATATTAAAACTAAAAATCAGATTTATTAGACATGTTTTGGTATTTAACACTAACTCCACAACTCAATAATAATGTTTACTTTGATTACTTTGAATTGGCATCGTTAGTATTCAAAGAAATTCTCCAAACTTCCTGTCAACAAATGTTCGCAACAGTCTATCTATCCCTCACAACTGCACTCAAGTTGTTTGAATGGATGAAAGCAAAGCATGAGCAGGTTGCTACCTATTAGAACCAAATGAGTAAAACCTGAACTATAACCAACTAACTGCTAATGCGGGAAAACAACTGACTAAATGGGAACAAGGAGGAATATCCATTACTAACTGGGCATATGGGGAGGAATATTACTTTTTATGTTAAATGGCACAATCAATCCCAGTCCATGTAGTTATCTATCACCACTACAGGCACAATATAAGCTAGGTCGTTTGGCAGTCTCTAAACATTATTTTTTATGTTAAATGGAATAGTTTGCAATCATAGTCCATGTACTCACTGGGTACGCGTTGCCTAACTACATTTTTTTGTAAATGCACAACAGGTACAAAGATAGATTGTCCTCCCTTATGGTAAGCAACCTGCAATTACTTCCTTTCTTTGTTGTGTTTGTTTAAAAGCACAACGACCACCTAAAATTACTTCCTTTCTTTGATTTGTTTGTTTAAAATCATGGCGGCTAGCAGAGACAAATCACAGTGCTACTATAGTTTGCATTGCGCTCCCTTTTTTTCCACATTCTGCCATTGAAATTTCTTCAAAGTATTGGAGACTTGTCTACAAATATCGAAGGAGCAAGTCCCTGACTTTAGGCTGCCTTCTTATCATTTCAAAGTATTGGAGACTTGTCTACAAATATCGGAGGAGCAAGTCCCTGACTTTAGGCTGTCTTCTTAGCAGGGAATTGTTGCTCCGCAACTACCCTTGTTATAAAACAAATCAATGTTTAATTATTACAAAGTTCTCACATATTTGCATGTTTTAGATATCCTTTTCTCTTATATTTGCATGTTTTAGATATCTTTTTACATTGTAGTATTTATTATTGAGTTGATAATTTACATCTATATATGTTTTTGTAATCATTACTTAATAATTTTTTTTATAGTTTGCATAGTTTTTTATGGTGTAGTATTGGTTTTTAATTGATAAATATCATCAATATATCTTGTAAATTAAGTAGGGTTTAAGATATATCGTTCAACTCTAACCACTTTTAGAATAGGTTGGAAGAGATAAAGGTTTGTCAAGGAAAACCTTTGGAATAGGTCACTCTTTTTATATTACAACAACAACTTGAAGAAAGTTTCTTCATACAAATATCTAGAAATAGATATTCATCCCAAGATCAACTAGAATTATAGCATTGAAAAAGGAATAAATGGAGGGTGTAAAGTTTATTATGGGCTTGAAAATGATTGCAAATCACTAGATCTTTGGATATGGGATAAAAAAACTCCTCTTTGAGACTCTTGTTACTCTAGTTATTTTATATAGATGCAAGGTTTGCGGATGGAGTATCATCTCTACAGAGTTGTTGATAAACATAAAGTAGGTCCAAAATAATTTGATAACCAACAATTTCAAAAAATGAAGGAAGTTTACACTCTATCTTGTCCTTTGCATAGAAGAGAGTCTTTGCCCCAATGAGAGCATGGCTATGACTAGGTACCTAATGTATAAGAACAAGTTAAACCACATGGGATATAAGAGGCTTCCTAAAATTGCTTCAAACTCCATCCAAAACCACCTTAGGTTGGGGATGGCAAAGGATGCCCAATCTTAGCTAAACCATTAGGGAATAAAGAAAGAGATCATATTGCAAAATAAGAATAATATTAAACACATTTTTATAGCAAAATTTAAGGATAATATTAAAAATATTATTATAGCAAAATTTAAGGAGAAATTGTGGTGTGATAAAGAGTTAGAGGGAAAAAGGAAAGGATGATCAACCCCAATATCAAATATCAAAAGTATCTCTTTGTCTTGACTAGTGTAAAGAAGAAAATAAACATTGCTAAAATAATAATAAATTCTCTTGAGCAACATAGTGAAACTTGGCTTTGGTCAATTACCAAAATATGGTGGGATGAAAGATTCTATCACATTTGTGACACTAAGAGAGTTGAAGATGAAAATCACTTTCTCTTATAGTGTCCATCATACTTATAGTGTCCATCATATACCTAGATTATATCTCAATTTCAAAAGATTTGCCACACTACCACTTTCTCTTATAGTGTCCATCAAATACCTAGATTATGTCTCAATTTCAAAAGATTTGTCACACTACCAACCTTACTAACCTTTTAACTCAAGAAAACTATGGTGATCTTAGAACACTTCTTTTAATGCTTTTGGAGCACATAAATAAAATTAAAAAGAGTTTCATGTAATCTCTCAGTTTCTTAAATTCAAATAGACCAATGCTATATTAATGAATGTTCATCACCATTATCATCAATATATCTTTTTTAATCATTATAAAAAAAATCATCTCATAATTTATGCATTTTATGTACTATTTTACATTATAATTATAATTATTAAAATATTCAATTGCCAATTTGTACATCAATATATAAAATATTTCTTTAATCATTATCCAAAAAAATTAAATTACATAATTGTTGGGTATGTGTTATATTCTTGCACGATTAGTAGTGTCACCTACCTCGAGAAACATGTCATGTATTTAGGTGGTTTTTCAGCACAAGGTTTTTGCTGATGGTTTTCTATTTCCAGTTAAGGATTTAGGGTTTTGGACTAATCCAAGTCATTGGGTTAGGTTTTTGGATGCCACTCGCTCCTATATGTATATTGTATTGTAAACAATGTATCACAATGAATGAATATAGAATACGCTGATTTTCACGGTTTGGGTTTCCAGGGGAAAAATCTTTGTGTAATGTTTGTATTTTCCATTGTATCTTTTCTGTTCCTTTATTGAATATATGTTGGCAATAGATATTGTACAAGGTTAGAATCTACATTTGGTATCAAAGATTTATTGGCTTCAGGGGGACGCCTTTGTGGTCAAGGGTTTGGCTCGAGACTGTGATAAGCCTTGTTACAATGGGAGATCTGCGATATTTCTTTTTTAGGTGAAAAAAAATGGAAACCAATTCAAAGATGGAGATCGAGAAGTTTAATGGGAAAATTTTCGGGTTGTG
The DNA here is from genome assembly GCA_009831015.1 of Picea engelmannii. Classification (NCBI taxonomy): domain Eukaryota; kingdom Viridiplantae; phylum Streptophyta; class Pinopsida; order Pinales; family Pinaceae; genus Picea; species Picea engelmannii. The sequence goes on along the minus strand of ML804861.1, from coordinate 29,016 downwards.
GAAGCTCAAGATGGAAGATCTGTTGGTGGACATAGATCAATGGATCACAATAGATCCAGGTTTTGCAACTACATAAACTTCTGCAGATGATTAGAAAAATTTGGATCAGAAGGCAAAGAGAACAATCCGACATTTTCTCTTCGATTCAATATTACTGAATGTGTCAGAGGAAGCTACAACCAAGAATTTATGGGAAAATTTGGGGAAGTTGTATCAGTCTAAGTCCCTGGTAAATAAAATATTCCTGAGAAAGAAGTTGTATAAACTCAGGATGAGAGATGGAGACTCAGTGATAGAGCATTTGAACGCCTTCAATACTGTTGTAAGTCAATTAGTATCTGTTGAGATTAAAATTTCAGATGAAGATAAATGTATCAGTTTGTTGTGTTCTTTACCATACTCGTGGGATAGTCTGGTTGTGGCCATAGGTAGTAATACAAATTCCTTGAAGTTTGAGGAAGTGGTCTCATCTTTGTTGTCGGAAGAGATGAGATGGAAGAATATGGAAGGACATAGCACATACACATTATTTACAAGAGGACGTTCCCAGGAAAGAAATATATTTAAGTTCTCAAGCGGGAGATATAAGTCTAAGGGTAGATCTAAATCTCCCAGAAAGTTTGTAAGGATATGTTGGATATGTGAAAAAGAAGGGAACTACAAGAAGCAGTGTAGATCCGAAGTTGAGAAAAAGAAGGGATCTCAAGAATCTTCTTCTACAGAAAAAATGACCTCCAAGGAAGAAGGAGGGGATGTGTACTTGGCCTCTTCAAGAACACATGCAGATCATGAGGCATGGTTGGTTGAATATGGTGCATCCTTTCATATGACTCCCCATAGGGAGTGGTTCTACGAATATGAAAGGTATGATAGGGGTAATGTTTTCTTAGGTAATGATTCAACAACCAAAATTATAGGAAGAGGAAGGGTCAAGTTTAGGCTCATAGATGGTAGGATTAGAACAATGCCTGGTGTTCTGCACATCCCAGGTATGGCCAGATATTTGATTTATGTAAGAAAAATGGAAGATGCAGGGGTAAAAATAATATTTGAAAAGAGAACTTGCAGGATGGTTCGAGGAGCAATGGTGTTGATGAAGGTAGTTTGGTTTGGAACTCTGTATAAGATGATAGGAAGCACTACTAGTGATGGGTGTAATAGCTCCATTGTTCTTGATATTGGATTTGAAGAAGAAAGAACTCCTACAATCTCTGGAGAAAAGGTTATATTGTGGCATCAAATACTGGGGCATATCGGAGAGAAGGGTCTTCGACTACTACACGGTAAAGGTATGGTTGAAGGTATATCTAAATGCTCTCTAGATTTTGATTTCTGTGAACATTGTCTATATGGGAAGCATAATCGGGTAAGATTCCCCTCTGATGCAACGAGGGAAAAAGGAATTTTACAACTAGTTCATAGTGATGTTTTTGGACCTATTTCGGTGCCATCATTGGGAAAATCAATGTACTATGTCTCATTTATAGATGAATTCTTGAGGAAAGCTTGGATATATTTCCTTAGGAAGAAATCTCAAGTCTTTGACATGTTTAAAGAGTTTAAGGCTCTTGCTGAGAATCAAACATAGAAAAGAATTAAGGTGTTGACGATAGATAATGGAGGAGAGTTCTGCGAGAATGAATTTGAAGAATTATGTAAGAACTGCAGTATAGAAAGGTAGAAGACTACTCCATATACACCTCAGCATAATGGAGTTTCAAAAAGGATGAACAGGACGCTGATGGAAAAATCAAGGTTCATGCTCAGTGGTCTCGGGTTAGGAAAAGAATTTTGGGCAGAGGCAGTGGGTGCTTCATGCTATCTGGTCAATAGATCACCCTCATCAGCATTGGATGACAAGACTTCACAAAAGGTATGGACTAGTAAGGAACCTTCTCTCACACATGTTAAGGTATTTGGCTGCGATGCATATGTTCATGTTCCAAAGGAAAACATGAGTAAGTTGGATAAGAAGGTTGAAAAATTTATATTTATTGGATATAAAGATTGTCTCAAAGGTTATAAGCTTTGGAACCCAGAAACTAAGAAGGTAGTGTATAGCCGAGATGTGGTATTTAGATAAATAAAGGATGTTGTTAAACAAGAAGTCCTACCAAGTAAGGAATAACCATAGAAGATAGAGTTTGATTTAAAGGATGATGAATCCGACTCTACAAAAGAACATGAATCAGAAGAAGAAGATCCTCATACTCTAGTATTGAGGAGATCGATTCGAGAAAGAAGGCTACCGGAAAGGTATAGTCCATTTGATTTCCATTCAATTTTTTCTTTGTCTATTACCGATGATGATCCTAGAACCATCAGGGAGGCAGTGGATTCAGAGGATGAAAATATCTGGAAAAGGGCCATGGAAGAAGAAATAACATCTTTGGATAAGAATGAGGCTTGGGATCTAGTGGAGTTTTCAACTGGAAGAAATCCCATTGGAAGAAAATGGGTATTTAAAAATAAGTTGAATGAATAAGGTAAAGTGGAGAAATACAAAGCTCAGTTAGTAGCAAAGGGTTATTCCCAGGTTGAGGGAATTTATTTTGGTGATATTTTTTCTCTTGTTGCCAAGTTAACCTCCATATGATTTCTGTTATCTGTTGTTGCTGCATTTGATTTTGAAATAGAACAAATGGATGTGAAGACAACATTCCTTCATGGGGATCTAAAAGAAGAAATCTATATGAAGCAACTAGAAGGTTATGTTGTGAAGGGAAAGAAGGAGCTAGTATGAAAGCTGAAAAAGTCCATGTATGGTTTAAAACAATCACCAAGAATGTGGTATAAAAAATTTGATACTTATATGTTGGGACTTGGCTTCACAAGAAGCAAAGAAGATCATTGTGTGTATTTTAAATTAATTGGTGATCATTTAATTTATTTGGTCTTATATGTGGATGACATGTTGCTGATAGGAAACAACAAGGAGATTATCAAGGATGTGAAAACTCAGTTGTCCTCTAAATTTGACATGAAGGATCTCGGTGCTTCAAAATTCATTTTGGGCATGGATATTAAAAGAGATCGGAAAAGAAGGAAACTCTGGTTAAATCATTGAAAATATGTCGAGACAACATTGCAGAGGTTTAATAAGCAAGAATGTAAATCGGTCAAGGTTCCTGTTCATGTTGGTGTAAAGTTATCTGCGGATCAGTGTCCTAAGACACATGAAGAAGAGGAGGACATGTCTCACGTTACATATGTGAGTGCAGTTGGTAGTTTGATGTATGCAATTTTTTGTACTAGATCGGACATTGCACATGCAGTGGGAGTTTTGAGTAAGTATATGTCAAAACCAGGGAAGGAGCATTGGACAACAATAAAAAGGGTTTTCATGTATTTCATGGCACTACTAGCTATGGATTGTGCTACGAAGGAAGACCGGGATTGGGCAGAGTGGTCAATATACATGGCTTTGTGGATGCATACTGGGTTGGATATTTGGATTGTAGGAGATCTACAAGAGGGTATGTGTTTAACTTGTTTAGAGGAGAAATAAGTTGGATGAGCAAAAGACAGGATGTAGTGGCACTTTCAACTACAGAAGTTGAATACATGGAAGCCACTCATGCAAGTAAGGAAGCAGTATGGTTACAAAGATTGTGTTCAGGTATTGAGTTGGTACAACAAGTTGTAAGGATAGAGTGTGACAGTCAAAGTACAATTTTTCTGGTGAAGAACCCTGCTTATCATTAAAAGACAAAGCACATTGATGTTCAATATCACTTTGTGAGAGACATGATTGAAGAAAAGAAAGTATCACTGATGAAGGTGGACACTTTGAAGAATGTTGCAAACTAATTAACAAAATATATGAGCACTGAGAAGTTCTCTTGGTGTAGAGGATCCATGGGCATTGTTTCCCTGGATTGTTGACTATGTAACCATGTAACCATCGACACAAGGTTTTTGCGGATGGTTTTCTATTTCAGGTTAAGGAGTTAGGGTTTTGGACTAATCCACGTCATTGGGTTAGATTTTTGGATGTCGTTGGCTCCTATATGTATATTGTATTGTAAACAATGTATCACAATGAATGAATATAGAATATGTTGGTATCACAATGAATGAATATATAATTCAAACATTCGTGCTAGGGAAATATCTACATTCGAATGCTACCTATCCTATGATTAGGATTATATGCATACAAGAGACTCAATGAAACAATTAAATCTCAATGTAAAACGATCTCAACAAGTTCAAATTATTTATTGGATTAATTCTTGATTCAAACTCCCAACCAAAGCATACATGGATTAATTTTTTTTTTTAATTAGAGGGAACTACCTAACAGTGCAATGAAAAAATTACGTGACTGGTAAGGTGGTCTAACCATGTGTAGTCCATCTACACTTTGAATGTTACTGCAACAAACACCACCTGCTAACTGGGCCTGCAACTACCTCCACACACTAGTACTTGGTGTTCTCATTCGAAAGCAATTCGAAGATGATACTAACATTCAAATCCCTTAACCATTCATTTAAAAGATGAAGCTTGCTCATTTAATTTGAATGTAAATAAAGGATTTTGAGGATGTTCAATAGATTTATTAAATTAAAATTAAAGGATTTTGAGGATGTTCAATAGATTTATTAAATGAAAATAAAGGATTTTGAGGATGTTCAATAGATTTCAGATAGTGTGAGTATTGAATTCAAAAGCATATTTTGCGCACGACATATTTGGCACACTTTGTGTTTATGCTTGCTTATTACTTTTGATTGTGATGGGTGGAATATTCTCCCTACTCTTTGCATTATTAGTCCCTGTCGTAGGCATAGAGGGACTATAGCGATTGATAATTTGTTGACTTCGTATTAGTTTGTCCTTTGACCACAAATATTTGCATAATATCTATTGTTGGAACTAGGGAACTAAAAACATTGATTTTTACATAATAAAAAGTACCATATATGTCATGATCTGATTGGATAATAGGTTCGAGGTCTTATTTTCGTCTTCACTATTCCTAATGTTTTATATGTTAGCATATCCAAACTTTTTTATCGTATATGGTCTTTTGGAATCATATATTTTCTTATGCATTGCTTGAAGGTGGATTAATGCTAGAATTAGTTCGAATGTTTGTCTTAGCATTTTCTGCTAGCTAAATTTATCCCAATGTTTGATATGCTATCATATCTAAAGTTTGTCCTCTCTACTGATCGAAGCGATCTGATTTGACGTAATACTATTATTTTTTTATTACTATTACTATGTGTGATTTTTTCTTTATTGTTGCATAATTCGAGAGTCTTTGTCATTGTTGCATGTGTAAACAGGTCTTCCATGATGCATTCTTTCTTAAATGTTTGCATAGGGCGAAACCCTTCAATGGTTCTAACAGTCCTCGCAACCTTAAATGTTGATTGTACAGATGTGTTGCAATATTGTTTCGCTCCACTTTTTCTATGGTGTTGTTTATAGTGAAATTGTGCAAAATTGTTCTCTGCCTGCATCACTGGTTCAATTTTTGATACTTGGTCGTTGGTTCGTTCCATGCTTCTTGTTCTTATTTGATTCAAATTTGCAAAGTTTAGGTCCTGCAGTTGCAGTTCAACCTCTTAGTGGTTGTTCACTAGTTTGTTGTTATTTAACTTTGCAAGTTGTTGGAACTCTTGTTGCGGTTTGTAAGTTTTGGGACTGAGCTCTTGTCATCCCTCATTGAAGGGTAGGTTTCCATGCCATCGTTTCGTTGCTATTCCTTTTTCTCTACTTGGTTTTTTTCACCTTGAAGGAAAGATTTTTCAGTGGTAGGTATTTCTGTGTGCTCTTATTTTATATTCCTGGAAACCATGTGTCTTCATATGCATATTGTGCCATAGCTATTTAAAAAATTGCAATGCAAAGGGGTTTAGAAAATGAATTCGGAGATGTCACAAGGGGGAACCATCCGTCGAGTGTTATGGGATAAATCGGTATATGCGGACTCTAACAAATCTCCCTAGATCCACCTAGATCTAGAACAAAATAGGATAGGACATGATGCTTTCCCTAAGTTACAATCATTGAATTTGTCACTAATGAAGGAATAAATGACATGCTGTTAGATATCACTTCCTTATGTATTTGTTGTCTTGCTTCGCTTTGGTAGCCTTGTGATATCAGATCTACAACGACACTAACCAAGGTGAAAGCAACAATAATGCATTCAATGAAGACTTAAACATGTGATCAAGGAGTCATGTAATAAAATAAAAGTGATTTTATGGGAAAGGGACATGCCACTGTATTATATTAAATGAGAGTAGAAGATACAACCAGATTTCCTTGATGTTGCAGGCTTCATTTAGGTGGTCCTTTGTTCCAACACACACACTTGCTCCAAACTTGCATGAAGAAGATCCAATATGGCTTGATGGACAAATGGAGGCCTCAAGCACCAATTCAAACAAGATTCCTCACACAATTCTGAACCTATTCTTTCATCAATTCTCTATTCAAACTTGCTTAACCTATTCCTTGAGAAACCTTTCATTATATAGGAGAAGGAGAGATGGTTAAAGGGATGAGGATAATCCCACTAAATCTGAGAAGTCAGTAGGATGCCAACCATGCAAATGCCAACTCATTTTCTAGAATATCCTCTTCTAGAACCTTCGTAACCTCTTCTTCCTTTTTAGCTTTGAAGCAGGTTCACACCCTGCTTATAGAGAAAACTGTGAACCCCTCGCAATCCAAGTATAGAGAAGCCTGCAAGAATCAGGGTTTTTGCACCATGGAATATATGCAGCCTACGAACTCATCTTAAAAATATGTTTTGTAGAAGAAGACAACAGTCACTTTTCTCAGGTAAGCTTATGAGAGCCTGAATACATATTACTGTAGAGACATCACCAAAGTGACCAAAATAATGTGTAACACCGAGGTGTAGAGACAGGGAATGATTTTGTTCTTTGGGTCAAAAAACTGCGTCCACCTGTTTCCTTTGTCTTGTCCTTTCTATTTTGTAGTTCTTTTTCAGCTTCTGAGAAGCTTCTAAGATGCCCACCATGAATAAGTTCAAATCGTTCTTTCTGCTCAACAAATTGATAGTGTTATTTATTTGCGTTGTTTCTTCTGTTTGCTTCACTTTTCAATGTAGGCTTGTTTTCTTGTCATCTGTCATGGTGACTAGGGGGAATTGAATTTGACAAAAAGAGGGTTGAAGGATACATATCAGGATTAGTACGCAATTTCATGCTTGTAGTTTTCTATTTTACTTTTTTAACTTTTTTTTTTCGTTTTATTTTTTTTCCCCTTTTCTTCGTTTTCATATAAACTGAAAGTAGCTAAGAAACAACTTAAAAATCACAATTCAAAAGATGAAATAGATGAAAAAAGTAATAGATGTTGATTCGTATGAAATATATACACACTCAATTATGCATGGCAGCATTAACGAGGTGTTTCATAGCAATGGGCTTTTTAGATTGGATGCATTCTCGTATACTATAGGAGATTGCCTTTTTGATGCATTTCATGTTCTACTGCATTTCCGTTATTCCTTGATTGACCTGCGTAATGGATTCATAGATTATTTCTTGGCCTGTTTAAAAAATGGCGACATTGAGGCATTGGAGTCGTATGAATACGAACTGGAATTTGATTTTCTTCGGTAGTTACATGGAATACATGATGTCGCTACGTATTTTTCAAAGATGTGATTGTTTGCATCTCTAATTCTTCCTGCACATGAGAGGGGAATTTGGGGAGATACATTTTGTATACAATGACTATCTAAGTGGCTCAATATATCAATTGTAATATGGTTATTGATAAGAAAAACAAGATATCTACTATTCAACAAAACTGCATCTAACAATCCATATTGCATCTTGTTCCATGATGCCAATGTTATCAGTGGTCATTATGAACCACTACTGTACAAAAAATTGTCCATATGCAATCTTGGAGGACCTCATATTTACTTGTCCCTCATTTGCAGAGACCTTGAATCACAGTGGAAACAGATTATGCATCGCATAGACTGCCATGGTTGTCTCTAGCAACAACTATTGTATTTGGCTGTGGAGATAGTCTGTTCAATGCAATTTGTTGTTTGGTAGAAACAGAGTTTGATGTGCAGTCATTGTGGCTTTACACTGTACAGTCCTTTTTCAATGTCTAGTGGCAATGCCATCCAAACCACATCGAATCTGCATAAGTGTCGCATGTTATTTAATCAGAGTGAATTTCATTCCAATTGCCATTAGGTCATCTTTCCCTTAAACAAGAAACGTAGACTAAGTTACCACAACTTGAAAAAGGTCATGTGCGAGAGAAAAAAATACATTGCTACGCTTTCTTTTAGAGAGAAACTGACATATCACAATCTAAAAAAAATTGTTCAAGCACAACACAATAGAAACAGGTATGTTCGCATATCCCACAATGGTCATGCAACTGTCCGAGAGGAAAAAATCACATTTTGTGGGCTAGAAGCAACACCATGCACTACTACCAATAAAAACCAACAAACACTTTCTACCCATACTTCCCTGCGAAAGAAAGATGCAAGACAGATCTACATGAAACAAATCAAAGACACTCCTTCGATTCCATGTGCAATTTGCGATCAGTTCAATTCTGCAAAAAAGGTAAGTCTTTCACGTCTGATTTGGAATAAGAATACCTCTGCTTGATAGCACATGATAAAACATTTTCCAGTGGAAAAAAATGTCTTCCATGAAAATGGTCGCTTGAAAATGGAAAACTGCAACAATTTGCAGCCGATGAGCAAATACGATGTAATACACCACTACCAGATGTAAGTGCACTTATGGAACTTGAAGAGAGACTTGTGTTTCTACGAATTGCATTTTCACAAATCAGGCCTTGGGGCTATAAACAACCCCATATGGGCTTAACAAGATCAATTATTAATGTGTTTGTTTAGCTAGGTGTTGCTCAAAAAGACTTTCCACAATTCATTAGCGATACAATGATAATTGATGTGGTTCTCAAATGACACTTGCGATACAAAAATGTGTATTAGACAGGCAAATTGCGTGTGCATGTTGTTATGAAAGCATGAAAGGAATTATTCTCTAGGGCCCTGTACAAAGCACAAAACATTTGTATAAATGAGAACTGGAACAATGTTCTTGGAGAAGAGGATGACAACTCTGCAGAGACTCTCGAAAATACTAGCGAATTTGATACAAGTGATGAATCCGAGAATGAAACACCTGGTGAGACATTGGTGCATGGATTCATCGATTCACAGTGCATTCATGACTTGCAAGACAAGATTGTCAAAATTGCACCTGTTGAGGGGAAACATCCACTTGGAATATTCAACGACAGATTCGCTAAGGAAACGAATTTCGCAACACTCTTCTATGGAGATCCACATTCCACTGACATTACATAGCGATTCATTTATCATAAAATAGTTCGATGGGAGTTTCTACATTCAAGCGGTGACTTCTGCCTTCACATAACAAATTTGTTTTTCAAAACAATGCGCATAATAATAGAGAAAGTTTTGTCCTGTATGTGGGTACGAATAAGAAAAGGGAAGTTTCAAGGAAGAAAGTTGTTGGCCAAGGATGTCAAGTACAAAGTAAACCTAGAAAAAAATTCTGAAATATGATATTGGATACATAGATTTCAAAAACATTTGCATCTCTCATGACTATTTGCAGCAAAAAAATAAAACTATTTTTGCAATGATATGGAAATTGGGCCCACCAACATTTTTCATCACATTTACAAGTGCGGAGAATTATTGGGATCCATTGGTGGTTGTCGTATTTGACTTGCATAGGAACAAGAAACGTAAAAAACAAACTAATACACAAGAAAGTAATGACATTGACTACCTCGTAAGAAAAGACCCAGTGACATGTACTCGCTACTATAGACATAGAATAAATTCTTTGAGACAATTGATATGCCATGATGACACTTTTTTCGGAAAAACATTGGACTATGTTTTGTGACTGAATTCCAGAATAGGGGGAATGGACATGACCACACACTCTTGTGGATAGAGAGTGCACCAGTCTATGAAGTTGACAACAATTCACAGATCGAGCAATTTGTGGACAAATACATAACATGCAACACAGATCATTTGGATCCAAAACTTGCCAAAGTTCATAGACATTATCATACAAGAAGTTGCAGAAAACGAAAAAACTTGCATTGCTGATACAACTTTCCCATGCCGCCAATGAGAGAAAGAAGAATCATAGAGGCACTTAATTTAGAGGACAATTTTTTTGTTAAGAAATCTAAATCCTTGTTTGCATTTCTAGAACAAGGAGAGTTTGACAAGTTGATGAGCCTCAATGACTTTTTGACAATGTTAAATCTATCAGAAGATGAGTACATCCAACATACAATGTATGCTTAAACAACCAACAATTTTCCTTAAGCAAAAAATTTCCCATATTTGGAACAACAGTTTCTCCAAGGACATGCCAATTATGTGGAATGCAAATACAAATGCGTAGTACGTCCTCAATGCATATGTTGCAACATCATACTGTAACTCGTATATGACAAAGGTTGACAAATATATGACAAGTGCATTCAGAAGAATAAACAAAGAACATGAAAGAATTCATATTGATGTCATACAAATGATACCTACGCTTGGCATTACATTGCTTAATATTCAACAAATGTCTTCTCAACAATCAGTTCACATTGCACTTTCCCTGCCCCTCAATTGTAGTTCAAGAAAATGTGTCTTCATAAACTCATATCCACTTGAGAAACACACATTTGTGTTGAATCCATCATTTTTGCTAGAACAAGAGCCTGACAATTCAGAAGACGTACTATGTCTCTCTATTATTGATTATTACTACTAGCTCTCAACTCCTATTAGGCACATCTGCTTAGCAGAATTCATATCGCATTACAAAAAAATTGGTGCGCCCATATCAAAAACAAAAAAACCCTCTGTGATACAGTTTGTCAAATACAATAAACATTATGATTATGAAAACTATTGTAGAGAAAAATTGTTGCTATACGTTCTGTTCGATGAAAATGAAGAGACATTAAAACATAACTTCTCTACATGGGATGTTGCGTATGTTGCTTCTGAGACTATAGTGTAAATCGATGAAGTTAGATTTACTTACAATGTTAATCCAACATGGGGTGATATAGAAATTGCAGTTAATGAGATAGAAAACCATGACAATACTGATGAGACATTCAAAAACCAAAAAACAACTAGAACTCCCTGTGAGTCGTATGACTTGCTAGTGGATTTGCCTCATCCTCGAGCAGGTGGCAATGACAAACGAATCAATCTTGGATTTTAAGTCACAAAACATCCTTTCCTTATTGAAAATATTGAATACCATAAAATAAGATGTCTGTTGAATCGAGAACAACAAACAATTCTAAAGGACATTGCTCTTAAAAAATGCTTGAACATGGACACTCCTGTGCACTTGTTCCTTACAGGGCGAGCAGGAACAAGAAAGACATTCATAGCTAAATCATTGTTCCAAATGCTGATACGAATCTATGATTCAAACAATTCCTCTGATCCTATGAAACCAAAGGGCCTAATAGTTGCATACATAGTGTTGGAGCTTCCTTTTACAAATGGTTTAAATATAAGTCTTGCAATCAAAAATTTTCCCGGACATGCGAAATGACAATAGCCATTATAGTCCTAAATCGTCATCGCCTAACCATTAAGAAATTCTATCACTTTTCTTTACCTCACACTTTCGCGCTTCGGGAGTTACAAGTTGCAAGGTTTCCAAACTCGGATATGCGAAGTCGCAAGACGACTTCAAAAGTCACTCGGGTTAGTGTTGGGGGTAAGTCGCTTTAAACCATAGTCAAACACTGTCGGGGTTTCGCGACTTGGAAATTTCTCTTCCAAAGAACTATACCTTCGTAGCCCCGAGTTGCGAGGTCACGATATTGTTTAAGCACTTAATGCAGATTACATTTTTTAAGCTAAATCGCATCATTGCGATTTCGGGTATTGGGGGCTCAAAGGGAAGGGGTGATTTCTCCCAATACGGTGAACACCGAAGACGAAGATTAAAGACTAAAACAAAACCTAATTAAAGAAGCTAAGCCGGATCAGTAAATGCATTAATACAAATTTAATACACACCCTCTACAGAGTGATTTTAAATGTCTTTGTGCTAATTTATGTTGCAACTTGTCAAAAAGTTATGGAATTTACTTGAGATATGACAAAGTGACAGATAAGGATATTTCTTTTACTGCTAAATATTTCATTAAAACGATTTGACCGTTCTATTCACAAGGACACCAGAATTTTAAATGGCTAAGATAAAGGAGTTCTTTCTTTCATTATTTCAAATTTCATTTCTATTTTACACAAAGAAGATTTTTCATCAGGCTAACTTTTGTCTATATCTACATCTTTACTACAGGAGAGCTGGGTACAGAGTTCTCTATCATGTCTCCACGAAAAGCGTCCAAGGCGATTGCTGAGAGTTCAGGGCAAGGCTCAGATACTGTTTTCGATACTTCACCCCGAAGTATTGATACCGTCAAAACCTGGTCATATGTCTCCAACATTATTTAGTCTGAATTGGTGGATTGTTCAGATGATTCCAGCGATAACGAGGAGGATGATTTGTCTACGAAATACAAAATTGTTGTTCAAGCGGAGATGCACAAAATAGCAGCAAGGCCACGGCTCCTTCCTTGTTATGATATGATCAGATGGGCGCTAGACCATGTGGATATCTCGACTAGGACTATTATCAACAAGCAGCAAGTGACGATTGTTACTTTTTGACTTGAACATTTGCAGGCAATATATCAACTGTCACCCATGCCAAACTTCACGTACAATGCCAAGTTTCTAGAATATTTCAAGCGGAAGGAATGCCAGCAATATGGCAGAAACTTGTCTGATTTGATCAAAGATTGGGTCTCGCACCCCGCAAAATTCAGGGTGGATGGTATCAGAGTTTATTCAATCTCTTCCTTAGGACCACAATTTAGGTATATAGCAATGATGACCTAGAGGTTGTACGAGAGGGAGGACAACGCACACTTTTACCTCCCGTGGGTGCCTCTGATTCACACAGTCGCCGAAGGTTTTTCCTTCAACTGGGCCAAACTGTTGTCAGACAGTCTAACCAGTTGGATTACTGAATATCGAGCGCAGAAGGAAAATGGGAAAGTCGCCTCATTTTTCATGTCCGCCTACATCATGGACATTGTTTGTTTCATGACGCCTTTTCCTCTAATGAGCTGGAGTTGGACTCCATCTGATGTTGAGCCTATCCATGTCTATCACTCAAAACTTTGGGAGGATAAGGCCACATAATTCATATACGAGATTTTCAATTGGGTAATGGTACCGATGCATGTCTCCATCTTTGGTAACCCACCACCCAGGATTTGAGATAACATCGCCACCAACTTGAGTAGTGTGGTTGATTGGTATGTAGAAGCAGAATTTTCATACATCAGGGTTTTCAACACCTCTGTGCCCCCGTATGCTCTACCACTATTTATGTCGGATAGGATGGTATGTCGCGAAATTGCCAGGCAAACCGTGATTGGTGGAATAAGAAAATATCTTAAAGGTTTTTGGAAGAAGGTATGGTCGCCCTTCCCCATTCATTTGAATACATATTCTTTATTAGATTTTAGACATGCAAAAGCCGAGGAAGCAGCCTTAGAGGATATTAAATTAGTCCACATTGAGTTTAAGAAACATGACCCACACAAGGTCGTGGGTAATCACATGGCGAGTTGTGGCCTAAAAATATATGAACATGAGCATTCGCCTCATGACGTCATCTTCCAAGGGAAGAGATCTTATGCCGAGGTCCTAAGTCAGTTTCAAACCCTGTCGCTCGAGAAGATGGTTGATTTCTTCAAATTTCAAGAACACCGGCGAAGTTTCCTTCCTCTAGTCTTACAGGGTAAGAACCCACTGACTGCAGATGTACAAAAAACAGAAGCCAAGGGCTCCAAAGATTCAGGACCTGACCAAGGGAAAAATCAGGAAAAGAAAAAGAAAATCGGGGACCCGAAACAGGAAGTCGAGATCCTCAACTCTCCAAGCAAGCCAACCTCGATTGTTAACCTAGGGAAATCATCCAAGGAAATCGGTAGTCCCATCATTTTTGTCACTCCCCTACAGTCCATGAAGGGGATCCCCAGCAAGGGATGGATTTTCGGCGAAGAACTAACGCCTATTACTATAGAAGAGTTTCCTTCGAACAATTTTTTCTTCGATAAGAAGAGAAAGGCCGTTGTGAAGCAAAATATTTACCAAGAAAAGGGCACGGTAGCCAAAAATTTAAAAATCCTAGCCGATGGAAAAGCCATGAAAAATGGGGAATTCGCAACTCAGATAGCAGGGACGTTGGTGGATTTTTCTACATCCAACCAATACTCTGTCAGATCCCTAAAAGAACAATAAATGTGGAAGAACCGCTTGATCAGAACTTTGGAGGCTAAGCTAGCTACAGCAGAAGCTACTGTCAGAGATCAGGTGAACACAAGTCTAAATCTAGTCAGAGCAGCTGATCAAAAAGAAATTGAGCAACTCAAATCCGATCTCGAACAAACACAGTTGTCGGCCTAGACCAATCAGTCACAGATAAGCCAGCAAGAAGAATTGATAGGGCAAGTCACGAAATCATGGTATACGAAACCCCGACGTGCTCTGTGGTTGAGCCGGTTTAGCGTGAATAAGTTTCGGCGTTTCGACATATGGGAAACCAAAGGACAATACCCCTCGTCTTCGCACGTCACAAAATCCCTATATATGAAACCCCAATGCGCTCTGTGGATGAGCCGGTTTAGTGTGAACAAGTTTCGGAGTTTCGACATCCGAGAAACCGGAGGGCAAGACCCCTCGTCTTCGCAAGTCACAAAATCCTGGTATATGAAAATCGGACGCTCTCTGTGGTTGAGTTGGTTTAGTGTGAATAAGTTTCGGTGTTTTGGCATCCAGGAAACTAGAGGAAAACACCCCTCGTCTTCTCAAATCGCAAAATCCTAGTATACGAAACCACGATGCGTGATTAAGACTGAGTGTCTTTCAACACCCTTAAGCTTAGGAGGGATAGTGACTGTTAGATCCAGATCAACGAGGGTCATTGATCTCATACACAAATTCCCATATCAGAATTCAGGGATTGGAATGACAAGAGATTTGGAGTCGTTGCATCGTGAACTCCCGGTTCGTGAAACTCCAAAAAGATCTGGACCATTGGATCCAAATCATTGAGGATCGTTGGATCTCGTACAAGAACTCGCATATCGGAGTTCGGGGAATGGAGTGACCAATGGTTTGGGTCGCTGCATTTCGAACTCCCAGTTACTGAAATCCCGATATGGCCAGGACCGCTGGATCAGGGGGAGATTCGCAGCTGTCGATCTCATCGAAGCTAAGATTTTGGGTTTCAGGGTTTGAAGAGTTGAAAGACTTAACTCTCTTGCATCACTGAGTCACGAAATGCGAAAGGCACCTCTTGGCTTGGCCTGTGGTCATAACCAACGATCACATGGAGGTGGATAACGAAAGATCTAGACTGCGCTAGGCCCCTGTAGGAATTCGGGGATTCTATCCCTTGAGGAAGAGTGAAAATTTTATTTTGTTGTAGTGGGTATGTGACAAATTGGTATCAGAGAATGGTTACAACACTTGGCCTGCCTGGGCTCATGTACGAGTTGCGTAAGGATATATTGTTATCTACATTTTTTCTTTAAGGAAAAGGACTACAGAATGAAACTGCAATTTGGGAATTTTTACGGAATTCTAGCAAAGGAATTATATTGTTCCTTTGTCAAAATGATAACTACTCTTATAGGAGTAGGGATGCACTGATCAATATTACTGATAAGACTTGAGTATGAATAATAGAGGTGGAATAAATTTTGCTATGAAGCTGCACGAGCCAGAAAAGGGACATGAACTGAGTTGTTCCGTTATAGTGTGACGATGGCTACCTACTAAAGCAGGTAGAGTCTCTTGCAATTGAGATGGCTGGTTAGGTAAGAATTAAGATCCTCATGAAGAACTCCTTCATGTTTTAGGAAATATGGTAAGGACTGGTAGGATCCTTAGAAAGTTATAATTACTACATTATTAAAAGACTAAACCCTGAGCATATAACTCCTCATGATTGAGAGGACTGGTGAAAATATGTAAGGTTAGATTACCTGATCTATAATGGTTAGAATTGACAACAAGGACAATCTGTTTAAACAAGATTAAGAGGAGTCCTTTGGGACTGTTGCTAATTCCCAAGAGTGACCCTTGTTGGTTGTTCCCATAAAGAGAGGGTAACATCCATATGAGTTATGACTATGAGATTAGTCTTGTAAGTAACTTAAAATCTTAGAAAAGATAGCGAGGAAATTTCGTATGCCGAGTGTGCATATAGAGCACAAGGAGTGCATATAGAAACAAGCTTGTGTTAAAATTTGAAAGCTTCGGAGGTTGAACACAGAGGTTGATTCCAGAAGAGTTGATGCCAAGTTCATGGCTGGAAGTCATTGAAAATCTGAACGGACGGTGGAATTCTCGGAGGGAGGAATACCGAAACTATGTGAACCATTAGATCTAGTAGATCATCGAAGAAGATAAGGATGATAACCTCTCATCACTCACAAACTCGGGAGGAATAGTATCCGTTAGATTGGAATCAACGAGATTCATTGATCTAGAGATTTGAGGTTTCGGCTATTGGGAAAATAGAATCGAAAACATTCCCAAAGTCGCGCAAGGTAAATCATCAATTCAATCAGGGTCATTGGTTAGCGGATGACCTAAACCGTAGATCCGGTGTAATCGGATCTTCAGGAGTCAGAGGTTTAGAAGTCAACGGGTAGAGTTTTGAGAACTCGCATGTCATGAAATCTCGACATCCAACCTAAGCCATTGGATCGAGACAGGTGGTAGATCATTGACCTGACGCATACAAATTTTGGGGATTCAAAATCGGGAGTTAGGAGGTGGAGACTCTGCCAGGATCCCAAAATGTGGAAAGCTGGGATTTGATCAGGACCGTTGATTGGTAGACAGATCTGGACCATGGGATCCAAGTTGTTGGACCCTCATGGATCAAAAGTTTAGGAAATAGTGGAGCATTGTCCGCAGATTCACCGAAACATGGGATCCTGACGCGTGTCTAGGAGTTGACCCCAGGTTCTGAGTGAAGGTTCATGTGAATAAAAAGAGTCGAGAAAACCTTAGCCTCGATCTTTCAGGTTTTCAGATTTTGGGGATTGAGGAACCAGAGTTCCTGGGAACAGGAATTCTGAAATTGCGAAATGCGAAGCACCTTTTAGTTCAGATCGTGGTCACCACCAGTGGTCACATTAGGAGAAGGCGTGAATTAGTATGATGAATACTTAGCTATGTTCAATTGTACTTGAGTGCATGAGTTTAATGCATTGTGAAGCTTCATAATAAGAAGCCCGATATTAATACCGGTAAGGTATGAATGATATTAAACGTGGAAGTAATGCACATGTATGATGTAAGAGTATAAGTATACTAGAGGCCCAATATGATTGCCCTAATGAGTGAAACGTGCAGCAAGTATTGCTCTTGTCTAGATTAAATGAATACTATGAAGGCATAGCTGACTCCATTTTGGGGAGTCATGAAAGTTCTGTTCCAAATAATAGCATGAGGGGAATGTATTCCATTTCCTCAAGAAGTACCAATATAATTAGATGAAAGGATAAATGAGCAAAAAATCTCTCTTTTCATAATAATGGACAAATGATTATGCCTTTGAGCATCACATGAGAAGGATTATGAATGAATGTGAATTGACTGATCTTAATAGTAAAGATGCATGTTGGCTGTAAAATATACCTATGGAAACTGCACACAGGCTTACGATTATGACCATAGCTAAGTACATCGTGGATGTAAGTTAGCAAAAACCTAGAACATGTGCTGATGCATAATCTGGAATACATACCAGAAAGGTATGTCTATGTCCCTTAAAGAATTCTTATTAACACGCTGAAGCTAATTCGAGCCTGAGGCCATCATAGATAGTGATGGATATGTAACAAGGAAGTTGCATACCGAAGGAGTTCCTGGTGGAGGAACTGTGTAAGGAATTTGTTAGAAGAACAAAGTCACAACCCTAATAATTGTTGAAGGTTGGACAATGGGCTGCAAGGCCTGTCCATATATAAGAATCCTGGATTACATTTTGAAAGAATCATGTAATTAATAGAAGACTAAAAACTGACTATTGACCATTATGATAATTGAATGGAAGTGTGTAGGATGCACATGTTCATGATTCATTATAAGCAAAGAGCTTCTATTAAAGCATGCTACGGTATCCCAAAAAGGGTTAGGTTGAGGCCTAACCAAGGCGGCTAAAGGAAAAGAGCAGGAAGATCCCGATAGGGAGTAGAATTGCAAAAGTAGAGAAGAGACAGTGAGGCCTTAGTGATAACTCTGCTGGGCTGAAAAGTCCCAGGCGATGTAGAAAGAATTTGGAAAAGGGGAGAGCCCTCAATTTTTTCCTTGTTGTGCATTATGTTTTCTATGGGATGAGAAAGCTAGTACATTGATGAACGAAAATGTTTTGACACCATAGTGATGATGGTTGTAATACTGTGAAAACGATTGAGAACTGTTGTGTTGCACTCATAAAAACATTAAGGATAGTGTGATGAAGTACATATGGATATGCTGGGACATGTCTAAAAATATTTTATTAATTTAAATGCTATGGTAATTTCATTTTAATTTACATGACGACAATTGTGCCTATGGTGTATGTCATGTGTAGAAAGAAATACGATTGGAACTGTTGAGAAAGATAGTTTCCAATAATGAACAACCTCAAGCAGAGGGTGACCATGGGAAGGCTGCAATCGAAAGATTGTTGACAGGACTGTGAAAATATCGCTAAAGCATTGTTGATGAGGTAGAGATCAGAAAGAGAGTGTCAGCAGCCAAGAAACAGTATATAGATATTCGTGCCTGTGTGGCACAAGGTATGAAGGGATTTGATAAGAACCCCTTCTGAAAATTTTTATTGTCTTAGTGTTATGCATAAACTTGAAAGGCAGTTGTATGCCTTGGATACCCATGTAAGGTATGACTCAGGACGAAGAACCGGAATGATGGAGGTATGAACCTCTGGTAGTAAACATTGTTTGTAACCCTTGGAAGAATTCATGAATTGATATGTCATGAATGCATTGACAATCAAGGAATGCGTAAAGGAATTCATGTGAAAATTTTGAGTTCATGTGTATTGATTTGGGATCATGATCGGCCTATAGCAGGCAGTATGGTCCTACTATAAGAATGAAAGAAAATGAATAAACCATATGAGGAAAAGATTGGTTAAATTCCAGCACCCCATGGCCAAGAACCGGTCATAAAGTGTGACAAATTTAAAAAACAATGCAAGAATGCATTGGGTATGAATGTGGCCATGGATATTGGCACAATTATTAAAACCCTTCTGAAATGTTGAATTACATTTTGAAAAGTTTGGTATGTAGAGATGAGACTAACAGTTTGTTTGGCTGTGGAAAGAATGAATTGCAGGAAGCAAAGGGTCTTGGATATGGCAATGTTGTAAGTCCATAAGGGAGATCGATTACCTGCTGAGCCATACTGCAAGGAATGGTATTTCTTTTTTGAGAAAATGATTGAATTGTTAAGTATGCACGATTCCGAAATTGTTGTGATGATGTTGTAAAGGTGCAATAAAATGTATATGGATGGAAAAGCTAACAAGTTGTTTGGTTGATTGAAGTTGAAAGTGAAGGAAGCAAAGGGGTCTTGGATATGGAAGCATTGTAAGCCCATAAGGAAGACCGATTGCCTGTTGAGACAAACCGTTATGGGAAGGAAAGTCTCATAATTATGAATCTGTTTCCTCTGTGGAACAAATATGAAAACAAATCGTGAGATTGAAAAATCTGTGGGTGACAGATTTGCAATAAAAATTCTGAAAGTTAGAATTTATAATGATGTCTCATGAATTTTGTATACCTGTGATACAGGTGAGAAGAAAAG
>ML804860.1:319889-331160 GCA_009831015.1 Picea engelmannii | reverse complement strand
TCAGGAATAAATTGAATGAAGATGGACAAGTTACAAGGAACAAAGATATATTGGTATGTAAAGGATATGCACATATTGAAGTAATCAACTTTGAAGACACATTTTCCCCAGTTTCCAGAATGGAAGCAATCCATTTGATTTTAGCTTATGCATGCTCCAAAAATGTTAAAGTATATCAGATGGACATAAAATCAACTTTTCTGAATGGGGAACTTGAAGAAGAAGTCTTGACACAGACCTTATTAGCCCCTGTGACAGAGATATTCTCATAGGATCGTTCTATATGCCCTTCGAGCTGGATCGACTCTCTCAAATTCTCTGCTGGAACCCCCTTTCAAATCGATCCACAGGTTCTTTTTCGCGGTTCGCGATTTCACGAGTTGGCAAGTTGAAACTTCGAGCTTTCCTCCTCCAAATTTGTGATGCCCGAGACTGTGAAATGGTTATGGCTCCCTTTTCATCAGCACCCTCCTTGTGCGACCACCAACTAGGCTAAATGCTATCACTTTTCCCCTCTCACGCCTTCGCAAGTTCAACCATCGAGCCTTGGTACCTTTCTTTACCGAACCTCTGAGAGGAAAGAATTAACCTTTCTCCTCTTGTTCTCTCTTATCGCGACTTCGCAAGTCAAAGGCTCGAACCTTTGTTCACTTTTCTCTCAAGTACCCGAGACACGAGAGGTCAACGGGGTGTTGACTCCTCTGAATATTTGACGTGTGTCCGTTGGTCCACTTCCCGAGCCCACCATGCAGTTCTGTCGCGTGTCCCTCATGTTGGCTCTTGGCACTTCGCGACTTTGCTTCTCATGACTTGGAGTGCTCAACTCTTGGACTCTCACCCTGCGAACCTCCGAGTTCGTGAGATATCTAGATCTCTACCACCTGTCCTCCTCCTAACAGATGGTCTTGATTCACTTCATAGCTTCGCCACTCGCGAAGTTGAAAAACTTATCCTTCAAACCTCCGATGTCCGAGTCCCTGATACGAGTGATCTCGTGACATGTGCCCTTCTTTCGGCGAACGTCTCAAATTCCCTCGCTATCTCAGGAATTTGCCTTTCGCGCTTTCGCGAGTCTTCTCTACAAAGGTTTCGACCATTCACCTCCTGAAACCCCGAGATGCAAAATATGTGAGTGATCTGACGGCCCTGTTAGCCTAGATCCTACAACTCTATTCTCCTAAATTTACACTTAGAAAGCACATACCATAACCTTCTTTCTCCTCTGTGGGATCTGACGGCTTCTGGGACCTCGTGAGTTCTCCATGGAGAACTCCAATCGTTCAAAGCTCCCTTGACGATTTATGTGAAATGAACACGGTACTCTTCCACAAAATTTATCCTTCCTGTGACAACGTTGTTGCGCCTCCTCAAAACTCTTCAAGGCACTAGCCCTCTTGAGCTTAATTGAAAAATAAATAAAAATACTCAAGTCCTTTTGGGGAAAATTCCTGCGTGCACTCCTTGCAGAAATTCTTCAAATACTTTCACGTATTTGAGCCTCTTTGACTCGGCGCACTCCTTGCGACAAAAATCTTTCACAACTTTGCTCAGTTTGCAAACGCTGAGGCTTCACTCAGCCTGCGCACTCCTTGCACAACTTCTGTTCTCAACTTGCACTTTTGCGAGAATGAGAACCGTTTTATCTCTCCTAATCTTGCAAAGATGAAGTCTGACCTCCGTCAATGCACACCTTGCGGATGATTTCACTGCACTCCTTGCAGGAAAACTCTTGCTCAGGCAGAGAAACAATTGAAACTCATTTCTCACTCTCCCTTTCTTCAGATTTCATATATTTAATATGAAATCAAACATTCACGCATCAAAGCAAATGCATAACAGAGAATAAACAAGCATGAGCATAACATTCAATCATGCATAAACAAAAAGTATTTTAACGCCATGATTCTGAATCAAACTTCATAGATTAATCTTAGAATTTTTGTACATGGGTTCTTTTACATAGTTTTCTGCTTCTTCTCTCCTATGCTCTCTTCTCTCTCCAAAATCATAATGTTTCTTATTGATACAATAATACAAGGGAGGGTGTCTATATCTGTTTTCCCTCTGGCTCCTAAAACTATCAAATTCAGAATTTTAAAGCTATCTACTTACATTAACTAGCATAAATGCCTTCACCTAATACAGATGAGAGTGGGACGCTCAAGGTCTATTTACAATATGGAAGTATGCCCTTCCTTAATTATTTCATTTATGTTTGGCGTACCCACTTCAAAAACATTCAAACAATTTTATCATGTGCCAAAATGCGTTGGCACCTGCCCCACGCTCGCTTGATGTTGGTGATGCTCCTACATCATACTCCCTCGCTTGAAAATTTTTCATGGGCTCATGTACATGAGCTCTCTAATGGTCTATCCACGCTTCTAGATCACTGCTTCATTCTCCCAGCTGGCATCTTCAACTGGATGTCCTTTGCACTTGACAAAGTATTCAAAATATTCTTTTCTCCTGGTCCTCTTGCTAACTCTTTTGTCTAGTATGATTTCCATCTGTGGCTTCTCTGCAACTGGCATCTATTTAGCCCACTGAACCTATGGTTGTTCACTACCTTCTTCCTCAGCTTTGTAAGGGTACAAATCTGAGACATTGAATATCATAGAAATTTCGATCCCATTGGGTAATTCAATCTCATAAGCATTTGCCCCAAATTTCTTCAAGACCCTACATGGTCCAATCTTCTTCATCTTCAGTTTGTTATATGTCCCCTTTGGGAACCTTTCTTTTCTCAGATGTGCCAGAATCAAATCACCAACCTAAAATTGAAGTTGTCTCCTGTGTTGATCTGCTCTGCGCTTATACTCTTGGCTCGAGTTTTGCAATCGCTCCTTCACATGGCTATGAAGTTCCTTCATTGCCTATGAAAAATCCTCTGCACTAGCACTCCTAATTGTATTCTTTTCTGAATCTCTCAATTTAGAAACTCCTCTTGGTTGCATCCCATAAACAATTTGGAATGGAATATGCCCTGTGCTTCTGTTGATTGAATCATTATAAGAAAATTCCGCTTGTGGCAGAATATTTTCCCACTGACTATGGTGTTTTGTCACCAAGCTCCTCAACAAATCTTCCAAACTTTTGTTCACAACTTTTTTCTGTCCATCTGTTTGAGGATGATTAGCCGAAATGAATGACAAGTTTGTTCCGATATTTTTCCATAAGGTCCTCCTGAAGTGTTCCACGAACTTGGTGTCTTGATCTGAAACTATGCTCCTTCGTAAGCCGTGAAGTCGAATGACTTCTTTGAAAAACAGATTCGCAATGTGAGTTGCGTCACTGGTTTTCTGACATGGTATGAAATGTGCCATATTAGAAAATATGCCTACCACTACAAAGATTGAATCAAACCCTCTTTGTGTTCTTGGCAGCCCCAATATGAATTCCATGCTGACTGCATCCCACGACCTATCAGGTATGGATAACGGCTGATAAAAACCTGCATACTGCTTCTTTCCTTTTGAATGCTGACAAATTGTGCATCTATCCATGAATATTTTGATGTCTTCTCTCATTCCTGGCCAATAATATGACTCATTCAGCTTTGTGAATGTTTTTTCATGACCAAAATGTCCGGCCAATCCTCCACTATGTTTCTCCTTCAACAAATTATCCCTCGTGGAGCATTTTGGAATACAAAGTTGATTACCCTTAAACAATAATCCTTCCTAGATCATGTATTCTGTCCATTGAATCATGTCCCTGAGAATTGGATTCTCAGCTGCTTCATACGCCTCCTTAAAATATGGATCATCTCTGTACATGTCCCTGAGATCATCAAAACCCAGTGTTTTGACTTTGAACTCCTGCAATAGAAAACATTTCCTTCTCAAAGCATCAACAACTTTGTTAGCAGTTCCAGAAATATACTTGATTACAAAAGTAAAGTTCTGCATGTATTCAACCCATTTAACATGTCTTTGATTCAACTTCTCTTGTTGAGTCACAAATTGCAAAGCATGATTGTCACTGTATAAGACAAACTCCTTGGGTATTAAGTAATTCCTCCACTTCTTCAATGCCTGAATAATAGCATAAAACTCCTTGTCATACGTGGAGTATGTCACTTTTGCTTCATTCATCTTCTCGCTAAAGTATGTTATCGGCCCGTCTTCTTGGCTCAAGACTGCCCCTATTACAAATCCACTTGCATCACATTTTACCTGAAATGCATTTTTGAAATCAGGCAACACCAAAATTGGTTGTTCTGTGGTTTTCTTCTTCAACAAATTGAAGCTTTTCTCAGCCTCTTCTATCCAGTGAAAAGACTTGTGTTTCTTCTTCACTGTGTCCGTCATCGGTGCACTAATTCCATTGAAATTCTTGATGAACTTCCTGTAGAAACTAGCCAATCCATGGAAACTTCTCACCTCAAATATACTCTTCGGTGATGGCCAATTCTTAATTACCTCCACCTTATTTGGATCCATCCTCAACTTGTCTGCAGAAATAACAAAACCCAAATAAATGAGCTCTGTCTTCATAAATGAATATTTCTTCATGTTTATCAGCAACTTCTCTTGCTATAGCCTCTTCATTACTGTAGCCAAATGTTTCAAATGCTCTGACTCTATTTTACTGAAAATCAGTATGTCATCAAGATACACAATGAAAAATTTTCCAATGAAATCCTTCAGGACTTCATTCATCAACCTCATGGAAGTATTTGGCACATTCGTTAAGCCAAACAACATAACAAGCCATTCATACAACCCTTCATTAGTCTTGAAGGTTGTCTTCCATTCATCACCTTCTCTCATATGAATCTGGTGATATCCACTCTTCAAATCAATCTTTGAAAAAAAATTGGCCCCACTCAATCAATCCATCAAATCATCCATCCTTGTCAATGGAAATTTGTACCTAATGGTTATCTTGTTGATTGCCCTCGAGTCAGTACACATCCTCCGGCCTTTGTCTTTCTTCGAACTGAGCACTGTCGGAACAACACACGGACTCAAGCTTTCTCTGACCAAACCTTTGTCCATTAAATCCTGGACCTGCCTTTTGACTTCTTCATTCTCCTGTGGCATCAATCTATATGTTGCCTTGTTGGGTAAACTAGCTCCAGGTATGAGATCAATATGATGACTCACACTTCTGATCGGTGGCAACGAATGAGGTAGTTCATCCACTACAATGTCAACAAACTCTTCTAACAGCTTCTGAACCTCTTCCGGTAAATCATCTACCCTTGTACTGGTTAAAACAATCTTTGGCTTCCTGACCACAATGAATTGTGGTTCCTCCTTCTTCTTAACCTCCATAAGGAGTTCCTTCCCACTCATGAGAAGTACAATGTTTCTTACTTCAGGTTTCACCTCTTTGTCCTTAATCGACAACAACATGTGAGTTCTCCCATTCTTCTCTAGGGTGTATGTGTTCTTCCTCCCATCATGAATCACATTCCTGTTATATTGCCACAGTCTACCCAGCAATAGATGACAAAACTCCATGGAAATGACATCACACAATATCTTATCGTTATATCCTCCTATCTTAAATTCAACTAAACATTGTTTAGTGACATTTACCTGATGTCCTTTTTGTAGCCATGAAACTCTGTATGGACTTGGATGATCAATTGTCTCCAGCTCTAGATTTTCTTCCATCTCTATAGAAACGAGATTATTTGTGCTACCACTGTCCACAATGACCTTGCATACCCTGTCTTTGGTCTTGCAAGTAGTCTGGAAAAGACTGTTTCTTTGCACTGGATTCTCCACCTCCTTCTCTAGTGTTAAGAGAACTTTTCGCATCATTAGCGATCTTCTGCCTTCAACATCTTCTACCTCAACATTTCGCCTCTGTGCTTCGGCGATGTGAGTTTCACCACCTTCCTCCTTTTTGTCTGGACACTCATAAGATTTGTGTCCATTCTTTCCACATGTGAAGCATTTTACTACTCCACCTCTTCCTCTTCCTCTACCTCTGGTACGAGGAAAAATGTTTCCATCAGCATACTGACCTCTCTGATCAACATAATTCCCTTTTTGTGAGTTTCCACCTCTCTCAATCTGAGGTTTCTTCTAGTCTTCCTTAGGTTTCTGATTTCTATCCTGGGCAACTGATTTGCCTTTGGGATGACTTCTGCCTCGGCCTCTTCGACCTTGTTTTCGGCTCAGCTTCTCTTCATCTTTTAGAGCCATCTGATAAGCATTTTCCACTGTTCGGATGGTCATCATGCTCATCTCATCATGAATGTCATATCTCATACCATTCATATACCTGGCAACTTTTTCATCATCACTTTTGCGATGACCTACCCTAATGTTCAACCTGTAGAAATCTTCGGTATATTCCTTCACTGTCATCAGCTTCTGTCTCAAATTTTGCATCCTCCAAAACAGAGTAATTTGGTAATCCCTGGGACTGAATTTCTCCTTCATATTCGCGATCATCCTATCCCAACTCTTGATCTTCTGCTTCCCTTTTCAACATCTGTCAGCTTGTAGCTCATCCCACCACAATGTTGCATGTCCTTTCAATCTTGTGACAACATGCTTGACCTTTTTTTCCTCCTTGACATCTTCATAATCAAAGTATGTGTCCAGAGCTCTAATCCAGTCTAGAAGCTCTTCGGCATCCAGGTTTCCTTCATATACTGGAATGTCCATTTTTTCCTTAGCACCCATTCTTGCAACAACCCTAATGAGGCATTCATTTGCTGCATCTTCTGCTGTGACCTCTTCACCTTCATGTTCAACCTCATTTTCACTTTCAGAATCACTAAGATCCCCAACACCGGCTATGTGCCTCTGTGTTGTCTCCATGTTCTTGATTCTAGCGCATAGGTCACGCATCTCTCTTTCTATGGCTGGACTAGGCATCTGCCTACTCCTTCATCTTGGCACTTCCCTCTCCTCTGGCGGATCGAGCGTTTGCCTGTCTCTTCTTCTCGGTGGCATGGTGAATCTTCCTTTTCCCTGATACAGAAAGAAAAGAAACCTTTCTGTGCTCTGATACCACTTTGATGCAGACACTATCGACCCTTGGGACCGAGATCTGCTCACAGGATCATTCTATATGCCCTTCGAGTCGGATCGGCTCTCTCAAATTCTCTGTTGGAACCCCCATTCAAATCGATAAATAGGTTCTTTTCCACGGTTCACGATTTCACGAGTTTGCAAGTTGAAACTCCGAGCTTTCCTCCTTCAATTCTGCAATACCCAAGACCACGAAATGGTTATGGCTCCCCTTTCGTCAGCACCCTCCTTGTGCGACCACCGGCTAGGCTAAATGCTAGCACTTTTCTCCTCTTGGACCTTCGCGAGTTCAACCATCGAGCCTTGGCACCTTTCTTTCCCGAACCCCCGAGAGGCGATACTTAACCTTTCTCCTCTCGTTCTCGCTTCTCGCGACTTCATGAGTCAAAGGCTCAAACCTTCGTTCACTTTTCTCTCGAGTACCCGAGATGCGAGAGGTCAATAGGGTGTTGACTCCTCCGAATATCTAACGTGTGTTCATTGGTCCACTTCCCAGGCCCACTGTGTAGTTCTTTCACATGTCCCTCATGCTGGCTCTTGGCACTTTGCGACTTCACTTCTCACGACTTGGAACGCTCAACCCTTGGACTCTCACCCTGCGAACCTCTGAGTTCGTGAGATCTCTAGATCTCTGCCACCTATCCTCCTCCTAATAGACGGTCTTGATTGACTTCACAGCTTCGCCACTTGCGAAGTTGAAAAACTTCTCCTTCGAACCTTCGATGTCCAAGTCCCCGATACGGGTGATCTCGTGACACGTGCCCTTCTTCCAGTGAACAACTCAAATTCCCTCGCTATCTCGAGACTTTGACTTTCGTGAGTCTTTGCTACAAAGGTTTCGACCATTCACCTCCCGAAACCCCGAGATGAAAAATATGTGAGTGATCTGACGACCCTGTTAGCCCAGAACCTATGGCTCTATTCTCCTGAGATTTACACTTAGAAAGCACGTACCATAACCTTCTTTCTCCTCTATGGGATCTGACGGCTTCCGGGACCTCATGAGTTCTCCATGGAGAACTCCAACCGTTCAAAGCTCCCTTGACAATTTCTGTGAAATGAACATGGTACTCTTCCATGAAATTTCTCCTTCTTGCGAAAATGTTGCTGCGCCTCCTCAAAACTCTTCAAGGCACTAGCCCTCTTGAGCTTAATTGAAAAAAAAATAAAAAATCCTCAAGTCCTTTTGGGGAAAATTTCTACGTGCACTCTTTGCAGCAATTCTTCAAATACTTTCATGTATTTGAGCCTCTTCGACTTGGCACACTCCTTGCAACAATAATCTTTCACAAATTCACTCAGTTTGCAAACGTTGAGGCTTCACTTAGCCTGCGCACTCCTTGCACAACTCCTGTGCTCAAATTGCACTTCTGCGAGAATGAGAACCGTGTTATCTATCTTGAGCTTGCAGAGACGAACTCTGACCTCCATCAACGCACACCTTGTGGACGATATCACTGGACTCCTTGCAGGAAAACTCTTGCTCAGGGAGAGAAACAATTGAAACTTATTTCTCACTCTCCCTTTCTTCAGATTTCATATATTTAATATGAAATCAAACATTCACACATCAAAGCGAATGCATAACAGAGAATAAACAAGCATGAGCATAACATTCAATCATGCATACACAGAAAGTATTTTAACGCCATGATTCTGAATCAAACTTCATAGATTAATCTTAGAATTTTTGTACATGGGTTCTTTTACACAGTTTTCTGCTTCTACTCTCCTATGCTCTCTGCTCTCTCCAAAATCATAATGTTTCTTATTGATACAATAATACAAGGGAGGGTGTCTATATCTGTTTTCCCTTTGGCTCCTAAAATTGTCAAATACGGAATTTTAAAGCTATCTACTTACATTAACTAACATAAATGCCTTCACCTAATACAGACGAGAGCGAGATGCTCAAGGTCTGTTTACAATATGGAAGTATGCCCTTCCTTAATTTTTTCATTTATGTTTGGCATACCCACTTCAAAAACATTCAAACTGTTTTATCATGTGCCAAAATGCATTGGCGCCTGCCCCACACTTGCGTGATGTTGGCGATGCTCCTGCATCAAGTCTACATTGAACAACCAAAAGGATTTCAGTTGTCAGAGAACACAAACTATGTGTGTAAATTAAAGAATGCCTTGTATGGTCTAAAACAGGATCCTAGAGCATGGTACTCCAGACTGGATAAGTATCTGCAACAGGTAGGGTTCAGAAAAGGAAGTGCAGACAACAACCTCTACATCAAGGTAAGTCAAGGTAATATTTTATTAATTAAAGTTTATGTTGATGATATTATTTTTAGTAGTGATGATGACAAGTTAAGCCAAAAATTTGCAAAATACATGCATAATGAATTCAAAATGTCGTTACTTTGAGAACTATCCTTCTTTTTGGGACTTTAGATACGTCAAAGCAACTGAGGAATTTTTATTTCTCAAACCAAGTATATCAGAGAAATGCTACAGAGGTTCGGAATGGAAGATTGCAAACCAGTTATCACTCCCATGCAAACCAGTTGTAAGTTGAGTAAAGATGATGATTAAAAGTCTACAAATCAGAAGCAATATAGGTCAATGATTGGCAACCTACTATATGTTACAACATCTAGACCAGATGTAACGCAAGCAGTTGGACAGGTGGCACGATTTCAAGTAGCACCAAAGGAATCATATGTATTAGAAATAAAGATAATATTTAGATATCTCAAAGGAACATAAGAGTTTGGATTATGGTATCCAAAAGGAAAAGATCTATCACTTATTGCCTACACAGATGCAGATTGGGCAGGTTGTATTGATGACCAATGAAGTACCAGTGGAGCAACATTCTACTTAGGTGACTGTTTGGTATCATGGCTAAGCAAGAAACAATAATTGGTATCTCTATCTACCGTCCAGGTAGAGTATATGGCAACAACAACATGGTTTACACAGGTTCTTTGGATCAAACAAAATTTGACAGATATACAGGTTGAGTATGATGAGCCCATTCCAATATATTGTGATAATACAAGTGCCATCAATATCTCAAAAAACCTGGTTATGCACTCCAAGATGAAGCACATTCCAATCAAGTGTCACTTTCTACGGGAACAGGTTGCAGAAAAGAACATCAGAGTTGAGTATGTGGGCACAAAAGAACAAGTCGCAGACATATTTACAAAACCACTTCCATGAGAATCCTTTGAATATCTTTTCCAAAGACTTGGATTTATTTATACTCCAAAAATGAATGCTTTTTAAATGCTTATCTTATATGTCTTATATGTACATGAGGAAGCACCATAAGAGGACAGTCTATCAGGGGGGGCAGCCTCGAATGGAAAGATACCTTTGCCATTGATGACAAAGGGGGAGAGATTTATCAGATGCAGAGGACAGAGGCATGGTTCCATGGGGAGCAAATTTATCAGATCCAGAGGACAAAGGCATGGTTCCAGGGGGATCATGAGTGATATGATTTCAGTATTTCATCAGACTGTTTCCATCAATGCCAAAGGGGGAGATTGTTGATTAAGGTTGGTTGTCATTGATGTCAACCCTTGAAGAAATCCCCGTAGCACAAAGGATTGGGTAATGGACCCAATATTGTTTGATGTAAATATGACTCTTTATTTTTTTGTCATGGTTAATAAGAAGTAAATATGGATGAACTCCAAAGTGGTCCACTTATGGTGAAATCCCTCACGGGAAGACGCTTTGTGGAGTAAGAGAACCCATGATTAATTGTGGAATAATGAGATGAAGGAAAGTGATTTTGTCAAGTAAAATGTCCTAGATGGATAGTGCTTGTCATTTCATTTCCGGTGGTATGTGGAACGTCACATAATTCCTCACGGTTAGAGAGTTATGGCCATGAGAAGTTGGAGACCCCGGGTTTGGGTAATGAACCCAAGTTTGTTTGATGGGTAACAGTATGAATTATGATATATTTTCAGATACTACTATTCTATATGGATAGTACATGTCATGCCATTTCTAGTGGTATGTATAACGTCACATAGCTCCTCACGGTTTGAGAGTTATGGCCTTATGAAGTTGGAGGACCCTCATATGTCATCTAGAAGCCCCAAAAGGTCAAAGTAGTCAAAGTGGTTTAAGAGATTTTAAAAGGTAAATAAAAATGTGAAGTGATGAGTGTATTATAATTCAAATTGAATACAAAATAAATTATTTCAATAATAAATTTAATGGAGAAATTAGAAGTGGACCCAACCCTAAAATAAGGAAAGTGGGCCAAGTGACCTAGAAGATGTTTTTAAGGAAGC
>ML804860.1:297466-310544 GCA_009831015.1 Picea engelmannii | reverse complement strand
TTTTTTTTTAATTTTTGAAAATCATATTAATTTTGTTACTTCCATTTTCACCATTGTAAAATTATCATTCAATTAATAAAATGTTAGAAGAAAGGAAATTTAATTTCCCTATATATAAACATGTTCAATGTGTAATAAAAGTAACATTAAAGTTTATTATTAAAAATTGTGTTTTATTTACAAACTTTGGTTTTTTATTTTCCAAATTTCATCGTATGATATCAGAGGCATATAACATGTGCCTTTCAAATATTTCATTTATGTATATTTTGATTTGATTTTTATATTATAGATTTAATTATTTTAATTAATAATGTTTCTTCATGTAAAATTATCGATAACTAATTGTTTTGTTCTATTTTGACTTGAAATGTTGGTTTTCTGAGTAAATTTCTCACAACAAAGATGTTATAATGTTTGCAATTGAGTTGAGGAACTTGTTAAAAAGCAATGACTTATAGTCATCATTCTCTTTATATGGAACTTCATTGTGCATTTCCTTAAATAATTTTGAAAATTGAAAATGTATAGTAATGAAATGTAATGGATTTCATTATCATTTGTTTTAAATTGTTTTGTTGTATTTCTTCAATATTGATATATCTAAGAATATCTATCATAATTATATTATATATACTTATAAAAAAGAATGTTATAAATATTAATTTTTTATTTCAATATAATATATATATATTAGAAAACTATTTACTAAAAATCCAAATATATATATGGTTACAATTTGATATGACATTTTTGAAATAAAAATTAAAATTTTAGATTTCAAAATTGATACTTTCAAATTCAAATCACATTTTTATGAAAATAAATGCATACTTTAGAAATCTAAACTATTCAAGGTTTAAAATCAAAATTCAGAATTTTGTAAATCAACATTCACTCTTTAACAATCCAATTTTACATCTAAAAAATGACATACATTTTTTAAATTGTAATTCACATTTTCTTAATTTAAATTCTTACTCTTAAAACTAAATTTAATAAAAATAACCTTCAAATAAGTTTTCTAAAACTATTTTTGTTATTAACAATGATGTACACTCTATCATGTGTTTGTATTTTTTTTAATTTTTTTTGGTAAACCTTCAATAACATAATAGAATTATTATGTTTTCAACCTCATCATTTAAATGTTATTTTTCATTTTTATAAATATTTATATTTCTTATATATTTTTTTTAAGAGTTGGATAATAACACATACATAAATAAATTTAACTTAATATTTTAAATATTTTTTTTTTAAATAAAAAGAAGGTCTTTTTATTAATATCGATTGTTATCTATATAATGCTAAGTATTGGCCACTTGCTCTACCACAAAAAGGAAATCATAATATGTAGTTGTCATTAGAAACTCAAAGTTTGACACATCACCGCGTGAATTAAAATTGTATGAACAAAAACTGACTAAACAAAATTGTATGGCCTAGTTGTATGAAGAAGATTGTATGGACATTATGGAATTGGTCAGTATGACCTTCTAGTCTACAATAGGAGCAATAAAAAAACATAATCCTGCAATGAGAGAAAACAAAGAACAAAAACCTAGAGGCTTTACTCCACTAGCGAGCTCAGGCGGCCATGGATGTTGTAGACAGGGGTGTAGTTCTGGCCACACGTTGCGCATCGATTCCACGCAGGAGTGTCTGCTAGTGCATTGAAAAGAATGTCCATTCTTTGACCGAGGATGCGCTCTGAGTGCACATGATCATCTTGTTTTTGCCGAATTTCAAAGATAAGTTGGAGGTTCTCCTCCGAGAGTCAATTTGCACAGATTTGAGGCCACTCCACTTCCTTGTCCTCACTAGCGATCACCGTGTTCTCCTCCACCTTCCAACTCGAGGGGATTTCCTCCTCCACCATGCAACTGTCGTCTCCATACACCGGGTCCTGTGGATTGATTTTTTTGGGGGGGGAGAAGACTAGTGGGCAAAGGAGTGTGCTCGCTCGGCGGTGGCTCTTCCTCTTTAACTGGTCAAATTCCATGGATGGAATGAGGGGGTAACAGAGGAGGCTCCGATGACCCCTGGCTATTATGTCTGGGGCTAGAGATGCGAGCAACAATGAGATCCATTTGGGAGGGGGAAAGACTTCCATGCCTAGAGAGGGTGCTCTAATACAATGCACCTCTCATTGACTTCCCCCTTTCTCTTGGAATGGTGGAAGTAATGTGGAGGTGGAGGGTGGTGGGCAGACAGGTGGTTGGAAAGCGCTTGGGAGAGCTCAAAAGAGTCGAAGCATAGGTGAAAAAGCCAAGGGAAATGTAGAGAAATCTCCTGTTCGGGTCAAGGGACATAAACGAAGTAGTGTAAGGGTAAGGAGAGAATTCACCTGAGAGAGCAATGGATTAGACACATTTGTAGAGGGAAAAGGTGAGAAAATGCTTAGAAGAGCCAAGGAGTAGGATCAAATGCAGAGGGGGAAAGAATAAGTTCACCAGGGAGATTTCCTGCTTAGTACACCACGAATTGACGGATAGGATAGCCATGAGATCCGAGGTGATGAACACCCTAGGCTTGGTATGCCTGGTCTGGCTTACGCGAGGGTCCATTAACCCTGCAAGGTTGTACAGGTCAATTACCATTACTATCCGCGGGGTGCGAGCCATTCTGTAGTTATGAGCGGAGGGTTGACGACCAAGATTAATAACTCCCCTAGCCACTCCATCTAACACTAATTAGATGGCACCCCATTCGAGGGACTTAATATTTTAAATATTAACAATATAAATATTTTTTATTTTATTTTTCATCACATTAATACAATATAGATTGTATTTTCTCATCCTTCTATTTCAAACACGTTTTTTTCATTATAATTTTTTTTTTTTAATTATAAAATTATCATATTAACTTCTTTTTTTTTAATTATAAAATTATCATATTAACTTCTTTTTTTTTAATTATATAATCTTTTTACTTCAAACATATTTTTCTAAATTTAAATATTAGTAGTCTCTATATTGAAAACTATTTTCTCCAACTTATTATTTTTTACTTAATATATTTTTTCAAATTTAAATATAAATCTCTATCTTGAAAACTATTTTCAACAACTGATTATTTGAACAAGTCTTTTAGAATTTGAATATAAATTGAAAACTATTTTCTACAACTTATTATTTTTTACTTAATATATTTTTTCAAATTTGAGTATAAATCTCTATCTTGAAAACTATTTTCGACAACTTATTACTTGAACACGTCTTTTAGAATTTGAATATAAATCTCTCTCTTGAATACATATCCTTTATCCTTTATATACCATTAATTAGCATACCCCCAATATAAAATCCGTCTCTTGAGTACATATCCTTTATATAACATTAATTAGCAAACTTTGAATATAAATATCATATTCTTAATATATAAATTTCTTTATTGAGTACATATCCTTTATATACCATTAATTAGCAAACTTTGAATATAAATAACATATTCTCAATACAAATCTCTCTCTTGAGTACATATCCTTTATATATCATTAATTATCCCACTTTCAATATAAATAACATATTTTCAATATAAATCTTTCTCTAAATCTCTCTTAAGTACATATCCTTTATATACCATTAATTAGCATATTTTCAAAGTTGGGAACGGGGACGTCAAATTAAATGAAGGTGTTATGAAGTTTTTATTTTTAGATGGAAAATGTTTACTTCAAAAGGTTTAGTAGTAGGGGTAAATGTGAATGGAATTATGGTGAGATGGAGTGATGGAAGAGGTTGTAAGATACTTGTTCATTGTTAAATCAACTCGAATTGTATTTCTAATGGAGATTTCAAGAATAATGTAGTGATGATATATAAATAGAATCTTCCAAGGACTATTGGATTAGGGCGAAAATGATGGTTGTTTTTATGTATCAGGTCATTTTCATCGATACTATTCAATTCAATGATAAAATACACTAGTTTAGATGACATCCATTGCCCAAAGTACATGAGAGGGTCATCACCACAACAATTTGTAGTAGTGATGATTCATTGATTCCCAATAATAAGCTCTCAAGAATGCATCTCCATCCATAATGCATAAAAAATTCACTGATAGAAGGATGAGGATAAAACATATAGTTGAAATGACCATTGAGACACCAAACCTCGAGAGTATTTTTTGTATGATTTCTCATTGTAATTAATGCATACACACTATTTCAATTTGAATATTGAAGATAGAAAATCAAATGGTTTTCCTTCCTCTCCTATTTGGGTTGTGAAATATGAGCATAGCATGAGAACAAATGGTATGGAGAACTAAGATTTTAGTCTTGGAGTCAATATATATGGTAAAGTGGGATTTGAGCAACATTCTAGTCCACAATGTTTTCTTATTGAGACCTTTTGCAATGATGAATGCTAAAAGAAGAAAATGACCAATGGACCTAATGTAACTAAGATCTGGTTGAACCATTTTCATTGTATCCATTTATATTTGCATGTGTGTTGAAAGGATTATGATTCTTTGTTACTAGTTATAATCCACACAAGGTAAAAAAAAATGAATTTTAATGAATGAAATCATCTGATCTATTTAGAATATTTCACTGTAGCAGTACATAAATAAAGAACCACAACCTTCATAATATCAAGTATATTATTTATCAAGTAATTGAAAACAAATAGTAGACTTATAGGCCCATATAGTGGCATATTACAAGTTCAAGAGGAGTTCAGAAATCATTAAATGAAAACTATTGTAAAACCACTTTATGGTCATGTTGTACTTCTTCCAATGAACCATAAATCTCAGGTAGTTGAATTTGTTCCTTTGAGAGATGATGTACAATCATGTTTTTCTCTCTATAAATATTATTATAGCTGACGCAAAAAAATTGATTAGATATTTCCTTTAATTGGTGTGCTAATGGAAGGAGAGAATTATTTTGTAGTTTGAGACTTCCTTTCATCCAATTTATGACCATAGATGAATCACCCATGACCTAAAGCTTATCAATCCCTATGTCTAAAATAGATTTTAGTAGGCATTATAAGGCCTCGAATTCCTCTTATTTATTTGTTCATATTCCTATATTATCTTTTATCTAAAATGTATACATGTCTCTTGAAGATACAAAATGAATCCAACCCCATTGATAGAATATGGGCCTTGACAACCCCTATCGAAATATCCCCAAGCTAAAGACTTTTCCACCTATATCTCCGATAGAATTATTTATAGTTTTTCCTTTGGAATAACCTTATAATACACAAATAAAGCATTAACCTAGGAAGTTTTTTAAAAAGGAGGCATCATTTTCTCTTCAAACAAAATAGAGTTTTTAGTTATCCATATTCCCCATAAAAATAGAAATAGGACTCTAGGAATGACTTTAGATCTTCCTGAGTAAACCAAACATTAAGACATGTATCTATGGATTCACATTTCCAAAGGTTTTGTACACCCAAAAGATCTCAAACCTCAACCCATATATTTTGAGAAAAGTTACAATGGAAGAACTGATGTGAGGTGTTTTCACCACTACACCTACAAAGTTAAAAAATACTTGGCCTTGCTTTATTTATTTTATGGAGGGATTCCCATGTTAAAATGTTATTCTTAAATATGATCCACATAAACAACTTACACTTCGGGGGGAAATTAATTTTCCAAACATTATTCCACCATATTTTCTCATCACCCATTTCTAGTCCAAGTCCATGAAGAGCCGAGTATCCTATAATAGGGGTATAATTTCCCCATTCTCCATTCAAAGACTAGGTTAATTCATTTTGTGAATTGTTCATTCTTATATGTTCCTTCTTGATTTTTTCTAAAAAATTATCCCGCCTTTGTGCCAAGTTTCATTTTCTCTACCCTTGAGACCACAGGAATGTGTCATTTGGCTTGTCAATAAAATTCAATGTACATATTCCAATTGCTTGTAGAAACTCCCCATGGATCAAAAACCTATAAATAATCTTGGAATCACAATATTCCCTTTATATATTATTGCTCTAAGTTTTCTTGAGCATAATAAGCTCAATGTCCAAAACACCTGCTTGATTAAACAAGTTATGGAAGAATCCAACTAATCTATTCACTCTAGCACTAGATCCCCATATCTCCCTTCTAGTCAAAGTAATATTTAATTCCATGCCAATAATGCGTTTATTAACTTTAAAACACTCAAAAGTGAAAAAATGTTCCCATTAAATTTTCTTACCCTCATAAAGCCCATACAAATTTAGTGAAGTCAAAGTCAAGCCCAATATTTTATTATATACCTCTATTAAAATTCTTGAAAGAATAGAAAAATAATTAATAAGGGATGTATTATGATTCCGACCAGTAATTAAACCCTTGAAAACCCTTCTGAATCTAAACTAAGAAATCCCCATCCCCCCAAATACTTTTTTAGTTCAAAAATTAATTGGTCTCCCTTTCTCATTGTCTATTATATCAAAACTAGATCTAGATTGTCTAACTCCAACAATCACTTGAGGCTTAGTCTCTTGTCCTAACCCTACAAGCCTCTCATATTAACTAAAATTACTTTCATTGGAACACTAAGAAGGGGTTTAAGAGTTCTCTAAGTTCCCTTATAATAATCCTTTGCTTACCTTGATTCAGTTCTTTAGTTGTTGTCTCCTGACCAAGTTTCAAAGCTAAGTTCCTCCCTATAGATAGAGGTCTCAAGTATTTTTGGAAAACCAAACCTAGACCCCTGTAAGCTAGTAAAAATGGTGGGGCTGACCACCTCCTTGGATGTAGGAGGTAACTTTATGACCACCTCACAAAGGTGTATGAGGGGACTCAACTATTCCATACACAAATAGTATTTTATCTATCAATAGAATGAACAAACTCACATAACTAGACATCATGGGAATACCTACTCACAAGCCCTACAGATAAATTCAAATCACTCAATAGAGAGACATTCCTACCACTACAGATAACCTTCATCTTTGATTCCATAGGAATTTTTTATACTTTTTCTATCTTTTGATAAGAATAGGACTCCATCGATGGATTGATAGATGGTGTATTAGACTTACCCCAAATCTTGATATCCTCCTTTACTAGATATTTCCTGCAATATTTCTTCTTTTTCAAGGATAGATCATACCAATATGAGCCAAGCTCCTTATCCAATGCATCATGTTTCCCCAACACTAATCATGAGCCCATAATCAAGGGTATAGAAATTTTCCCAACCTGTAGGACAACCTCCACTACAACATCCTTGTTTTCAAACCCCAAACTAGCAATGTATGTTGTAGATGTAGTACATGGTTGAGAGCCAAGTAATGTATATTGTAAAAGTAGTATGTGGCCAAGAGACAAAACGATATAATATGTAAATGATGTAAATTAAATATAATGGACAAAATGTATCACCAGCTACAAATGGACATGGATAGAGATTTGGGGGCTAAGTATCCAGAAGAGAGGGAAGGGGTCCAAGGGGGAGATTTTACCCATGTCTATTAAACGAAAACCCATTTCTTATTTCTTTCAAAATTATCCTTAACATGAACCTTCCATTAGTTGTTGAGTGTTATAGAGCCCATTCATTGAATTCATGTAAGAGGGTGGATGCGAGAGTCACATCCCATAGTTATTGAGAGCATGGGGGATGATTACAATCACCTTGGGGAAGAGTACAAGTCAAGAAAGAAAGAGATAGGGAGGAAATTTGTATGGGTAGGAGCCCATAATTATGCATTCACAGTTTTTGGGAGAGATTTATTTTTACATGATTTTCCTGATCAACAATGGGGTGTTGAGTATTGAAGCTTGAAGGTAGTTGTTGTGGGAATGTTTGGTAGTTGTTTTGAGATGGAATTTCATGGAGAAAGAGGCTACAGGTCTATGAGTGAAGTTTTGTTCTGCGAAGTGAATATTTTTGGCCTAGTATGAAGAAATATGCCATTGATTGTTTGGCCATATGCATGGAAATTCATAAGGTAAAGGATAAGCACATACATCCAACGTGATTGTTGAAACAATTTCTCAATCCTAAATGGAATGGGAAGTTGTTATTATCGATTTAATTATGAATTCTCCTAGGACAACAAGGCAACATGATTCCATCATGGTATTGGTCGACAAGCTTACAAAGGATGCACATTTCATTATGGTAAAAGTAACTCATAATGCAGTCAATATTGCAAAAATTTACATGAGAGAAACTGCTAGGTTGCATGGTGTGCCTAAGGAAATAGTGTTAGATCGATATCCCAAGTTCACTTCCAATTTTTGGAGGAGGTTGTTTAAGGTATTTGGGACAAATTTGAATTTCAATACAACATATCACCCAGATTCAGATGGATAGACAAAGAGAATTAATCAGATAATTGAGGATATGTTGAGAATGTATGTAATGGACAACTCTTCTAGGTGGGAGGACTATATCCATTTAGTTGAGTTTTCCTACAATAACATTTATCAATAATCATTGAGTATTATCCTATTTGAAGAATTATATGGGAAAAAATGAAACACACTAATAATTTGGGAGCCACAAATCTGATATTTCCTTTCCAATCGATGTGTTGGTTGATAGGAAAGTGGATTTTCTCATTGGAATTTCCACGTGAGTCATTAAGTTGTGGAATTACCAAGCATTTTGTTGTAATATTTTTATCTATGTCAATGTGTAAATTGTCTGGTTATGTGCACTGAGGACAGTGTAGTTTGTAGGGGGAGGGGAATGTCACATCCCAGTTTTCAAACCCAAAACTAGAGAGGAATGGTTTAGATGTAGTACATGTCTGAGATCCAAGTAATGTATATTGTAAATATAGTATGTGTCTGTGAGCCAAAAACATTTAATATGCAAATTATATAAATTAAATATAATGGATAAAATGTATTGCAAGTTACAAATGGAAAAAGAAATATATTTGGGGGCTAAGTATACATAAGAGAGGGAAGGGTTCCAAGAGGGAGATTTTACCCATCTCTATTAAACCAAAAACCATTTCTTATTTCTTTCAAAATTA
Source organism: Picea engelmannii (assembly GCA_009831015.1). Classification (NCBI taxonomy): domain Eukaryota; kingdom Viridiplantae; phylum Streptophyta; class Pinopsida; order Pinales; family Pinaceae; genus Picea; species Picea engelmannii. Next base: position 301,572 of record ML804860.1, on the reverse strand, counting down.
TCCTTGCCATGAACCTTCCATTAGTTGTTGAGTGTTCTAGAGCCCAATCATTGAATTCATGTAAGAGGGTGGGTGTGAGATTCACATCCCATATTTATTTAGAGCATGGGGTTTGAGTACAATCACCTTGGGGAAGAGTGCAAGTCAAGTGAGCAAGAGAAAGGGAGGAAATTTGTATGGGTAGGAGCGCAAAGTTATGCATTCACGTTTATGGAGAGAGTATTGTTTTTGCATGGAGTGTTTTGGCCAGCAATGGATTTCTAGGTGTTGAATCTTGAAGGTGGATATTGTGGGAAGGTTTGGTAGTTGTTTTGAGGTGCAGTTTCATGGAGAAAGAGGCTGGAAGCCTGTGAGTGGATTTTTGTTTGAAGTTCATCCAAGGAGGAATGTGTTTTGTTGTTGGGTAAATTTGTGTTGTAGCTATAGAATTCCTAATATACCATCAAGTAGAATTCATTTCAAACCTATGTTGGAAGCCCTAGAAGGGAGTTGAAAGGCCAAAGGGAATATGAGCAGTGAAGGGAGATTCCATCCCTTGGGTTGTCCAGGTTGGGTGGAAGAGAGATGGTGGACTGGAATTAGTAGTGAGTTGACTGTTGAGAAGGGAACATTATCCAACCTTAGGGACTATCATCTCTTATGGATTCATAGCCCTAGATCGGGGGTGTCTTATTGTTGAGAAATAGAAAATAAAGACTATGGTTGGGAGGATTCTCTACAATGGGTTGCAGATTTTATAAGATACGTGGTGTTATTTGTAGTGCTTATGCATGCATAATGCTAATATAGTTGTTGTTCAATTTACTTTGAATTATATTTGATTATTATTTCTTACTGGGAGAAGGTTGATGCATTTAAATCCTTGTTTATGTGGTTGAATGTTGTTGTGTGTTATTTAGTTGTTGCTATGCATAGTTAATAAATTATATTTATGTTTTTAAGCGGCATAGACAGTTGCATGGGTATGAAAGTCATGCTTTGGGTTATTTTTGCATTTAGATTGAGTATCATAATTTTTTATTGGTTCATTTTAGCAGTGATGTGACCTAACTAGGGGTTGGGTATGTTACAAACACCTTGTCCCCCATATCCTAAACATTGTTATTTATGATACTAAATAAGAGATGAAATTTCTAACCTAGTTCCTCAACATCTTCCATTTGGATTGGATCCACATGCTTACCTTCCCTACCACAATCGTCAACTGAGATTTATTTTTTCTGCCAAAAATCTTTGAAGAAAACTTTGTCACGATCCTTATTCATGTGGCCATAGGCATGGAGCCTTATTCATATAAATGGGATGTTCTAATAATAGATAAAATATGGGAACATTTTTTACCACCCATTATAAAATCCACTGAATCATAAAGACCGGGAGTGAAATCTATCTTGACTAGAAATATCACCACATACTTGACATTACTAGTGAAAAACTATCATCAATTAGAAGTATCTTACCAAAACAAATACCAATAATTGTAATGGCTTGTACTATCTAGAGATCCATGGTTAAGGTGGGTAAATTCACCTAGACTATATTTTTCTCCACAAACCCATCTTTGGAATCAAATAAATAATTACATGGCTTCATGTATAGGAAAAAAATATCTAGGATCCATTATCCTTTAAGAACGAATAGAACTTCTACCTTAGATTTGAATAAGAATCCAAACCATCCGCGAGAGAGGATATGAAAGGATGAATTGTAATATAGAATTGCAAACCACACTTATTCAATCCAACTTCCAAGATATTCCAAAGTCACTCTCTTTTCCCATGCCAAAGTTTTTCCGTCCAAATCAAGTATTTCTTTCGCACCAATGTCTTCATCGACCACAAAGGAAACCCCACTCTCTTGACTCTTCACCACCTTCCACCTTTTCTTTCCCTTCACCTCCTTCACCCTCATCTCTCCTTTAAAATAATGTAATTCCAAATTTCCACCTATAAACCACCATCTCCCACCTCTAAAACCTTATTCCTTTCATCATACAATTTAGAAAACAAAAGCTCTAAGGATAGAGAGTGCTACAAAAGTTTAATAATTATTTCTTCCAATACCTCAAATAAATATGTCTTTAGTCTTCACACAATATAACCATCCTCTCCCTCCAATGAAATGTGATGACTGTAAGGTACCAGATATATTATAATAAGAAAAAATATAAATATTGCAGCAAATACCAATGGAAAAACAAAATATAGAGAACCACAACACCAAAAATGCCACCTTTATTGATAGAAATCCAAGTTCACTTGTCTCTTTGAGGGGGAAACCTCCAACAGAGAAGAGCTCTATTACAATAATTCTTGATAAAAAAAAATCTCATGCCTTCAACTCCTATTTATACTAATTCTATCTTCTAAATAACATTATAGATGAAGATATTTCTAGAAGCGGAAGCTTCTATTAAGTCTTCTTACATTAGACTTGTTCAAATTATTAAATAGGCCTTATTAAATAATGTTATCCTTTATTACATAGAAAATATATTATTCTACCTACATGATGGGTCAAGCAGGTTAGGTCCCTAACATGCCCTACCCCTTGAAGAACACTCTTTTCCTCAAGGATTGACATGAGGAAATTGTTGTAGAATGGTAACTCACTTCTAGGTGGCATCTTCTAGAGTTTTATTTTTCCAATGAACTAACACTTCATCGATGGTGCACTGATATATATGACTCTCTCATTGGTCCAAGACTACTTGTAGCTCCAACCAAATGGAACCTTACTCATCCAACTCAAGTATACTAGTTTGAGTCTAGCACTTAGTTCCAATCACTTGATTTAATCATGAGATGTGAAAAATAAGATGGAGCTTAGAATGAATGGTTATAGCTAATTGGTAGGCCACAAACCCCACTCACTTGATAATTGTATAAGGAACATAAAATTTGTGGGAACGTTTATGACAGTGTTAAAATTTGAGTGAAGTATACTTATAAGGTTTCATACAAAGAAACACCTAGTTCCATTCAACATATTGATATTCAAAATTACTGTGATCTTCTTGTTGTTTCATGTGATTATGAGAGATGACCAAATTTTCTTTGAGGGTATTGAGAATGATTGCTCGGATTGTAAGATTGTTTTCAACCTCCTGAACCTTGGAGACACCTAGCATGTATGAGATAAATGATGGTCGATTTTTCCCACAGACTACTTCAAAAGGAGTCATGCAATTGGAAGTATGGTAAGCTGTGTTGTCCCACCATTCAACTAGGGATAACCATTGAACCCATTGATTTTGTTTGTTAGATGAAAAACACTACAAATATTTTTCCAAACACTTTTTGACAACTTCAGTTTTTCCATTAGTTTAGGGATGATAGGAAGTGTTGAGATGCAATTGGGTCCCCTTGAGATTGAACAAGTATTTCCAAAAATTGTTGGTGAAAGTTGGGCCTCGGTCAGAGACAATAGAATGAGGCATGCCATGGATTTTGAATATATTATCCATTAAAAAATGATCCACTGTGGATGGTGTGAATGGGTGTTGAAGAGAACATAAACGAACATGTCTGGAAAGGCGATATACTACCACCATGACGACTGACGTATTTCCTTATTTGTGTAAGAAAAAAATGAAATCCATAGAAATATCCCTCCAAATAGTAGGTGGAATCAAGAGTAGTTGGAGTGTGTTTGGATATTTAATTTTTTCTCTCTTATTGCATTGAAAAGTTTCACATTTAACCACAAAGGTGCATATGTGTTGTTTCATATTATACTAGAAAAAATAACATTTGACCAATTCATAGGTTTTGGTAAACCTTGAATGCCCAACTACGAGGAAAACATGCAACTCAAAGAGTGCCATGGATTTAGGGTTAGACTATTTGCTTAAATATAGGTGAAATTGATAGTGAATCTCTTCATTTTTCCAAGATTACCCTAGAGGATCTTGAGGACCCTATTGCAATTTTTGGATCAGGATAGAAATTTTGGAGTCTTACAATAATTTCTAGTGAATGGTTTGAAGTTAGTCTACTACAATGAATGAGAGGGAAAATATGGTCCCTTGTGTTACGCCTCTTTTGTCACCTAAATGAGAAAAATAGAGGTGCTTACAAGCTTAGTTGGGTTAGCTAAGCAAGACA
>ML804860.1:277902-297366 GCA_009831015.1 Picea engelmannii | reverse complement strand
CCAACAAGAGGCGACGAATATCCTCAAAATATCCCCTGGCCTCTATCAGAGGAGCATGCGATGGCCTGGCACTAGGGTCATCAAAATGACATCACCTCAACATCCTCACGCCGATGTCTCTCTCCTACCCGTGGCCTTCCCCGACTTCTGCCAAGTCAGCGCTCTCATCAACTCAACCTCACACCCATGAGGTCCCACATCTACACATACAAACAACCAAATGATAGTATCAACATCTATACAAAATACATATGTCATGATATCTCAAAAATCAACATATCAAAATCACAAACATACCTCGATGATCAAACGCCTCCCCTGGAGGTAACACCATATATGGATCACCCCAGAAGTCAACACCACAATATGGATACTGCATTATGATCTGTGACATCTGTTGCCACACCTGTGCTACCTCAGCCATGAAAAAATGGCTGCCCTCACCACCACTGTGGCGAATCAAAATCGTCGACCACCACCTCAGTCGCGGAACTCGTGCACCAGGTGCACCCAATAAAACTCTAGGGCGCAACATCGACACCCTCTCCAAAAACTAGGCCACCATGATGGACCCAAAGGCAAATTCCCCTGAGTCTATAGTCTAACATCTGTCCAGCTGCCCTACCATCTTGGCATGCAACATCAAACCCTAGGAAAAATGCTCTTCAGCCAGTGCCCTCCCCATAACCCTCAGCTGACCACCACTGATCCGCTAAGTTACGAGGGACCCATATACCCTCACAATCATTGCTACTACACAACGATGGGCTAAAGCATTTGGTGCAAGACAACTAAACCCTCAAGCTAGAGTCCACACAGGATCTTTCAACATCGTCCCTTTATAGTCTAACCAACTCTCTCTATTCCTCTCAAGATTTTATTTACTCACTCACTCTGAGTAAATTCATAGGCCCTCCTGAGTTATGCCCACATGATCATTCACCAGCCATGAACTCCATGTTCAACACCCAACTGACATTGGGAATTTTCACTTTTATTTTCGGGATACCGGATTTCACGATTTCGGAAATCCCGTAGTCGATTGCCTAGCCTCTTCAACCCCCGAAACCCAAAATATCGAACACTTTACTCACCGTGCCACTGATTTTGGCTTTTCCCTCTTCGTGATTTTGGGAGTCACAATGTCGTGAAACTCTACCTCTCGACTCTTGGAGTCCCAAAACCTGAAATGCCAAAATACCGAAAACACTCCTCCACACTTCTTCACGTTTCGTGATTTTGGTGTTTCTGATGTGGATTGTTTTTCCCCTTGTCAACAGAAATGTTGAAAACCCGATTCCTGAAATGTCGAAAAATATTCTGCCATAGCCTCTGATTTCAGACTTTCCTCCCAACTGAGTCCCGATCAACTGTCCTCAGGACTTTCAAAACTCCAAACTCCAAAGTTTCGAAATTCTGAACTCGTCACCCTTTGACTTCACACACGAAACCTCCTTTCGCGTTTCGGGAACTTGATCAACCAAGGTTTTGGCTTGCACTTTGGAGTCCCGAACTCTAAATTCCCGAAATGATCTGTCAGCCTGAATAGGTCACGATCAACGATCCACATTGACTCTTCCTTATCGAAGGTGGATTTATCCAATGCTTAACTCCCTTGCAACTTCTACAGATCCTACGATCCTCTCTATTTCGGGAGTTCTCTTTTGAGAATTCAGACCGTTCAATCTCTCCTCAAAGAACCTTCTGCTCAAATCAAACCTGCAATCCTTCTCCGGGATTTAGCCTCTGCACAACTACTGGTTCTTCCTACCTTTCTTTCGAATGATTCAAAGGCCCTAACCCTCTTGATCTTCCTTTCACAAACTCAGATCTCCTAAAAGACTTATGCACGCACTCCTTGCGGAACTTCTTCAAATATTCCTAAATATTTGAATCTCTTGACTCTGTGCAACTCTGCAACAATAGTCCTTCAATCTCTCAACATTAGTCTATAGGTTCTAAGGTCTCGACCAGCCTACACACACCTTGCATGGCTTCTGTGCTTGTCTTGTACTTCAGTTGAAATGAGAACAATGGTATCCCTCATGAGATTTCAGAGGTAAACTTTGAATTCTGTCTTTGCACTCCTTGCGGACACTTCACTGCACTCCTTGCAGGAACTCTTACTCAAGAAGAGAAACAATTGAAACTCATTCCCTTACTCTCTCAGACTTCAAATACTTAACATGAAATCATACACACATAGCATAAAAGAAAATGCACAACAGAAAGAGTAAAACAACCATAAACATAACATTCAACATGTATACACAGAAAGCATTAGAACACCATGAGTCTGAATTCAAAGCTTCATATATTAATCTCAAAACTTTTGTACATGGAGTCTTCTCTGCTACTCTATGTTTCTCCTCTATGCTATTGTGCTTAATCCTCCTATCTCTGATTGATACAAGGATACAAAGGTGAGGGTGTCTAAAGTCATTTTCCCTCCAGCTCCTAAAACTGTCTAATCTAGAATTTTAAATCTACCTACTTTCATTAACTATGCATAAATGCCTCTACATCCTACAGATGAGAGTAGATCGCTCAAGATCTATTTACAATATGGAAGTACACCTTATTAACTATTTCATTAATGTCTACGCATCCAAACTTTCAAAAACATTTCAAAACTTTTTTGGCATGTGTCAAAATGTGATGGCATTCATCCCTGATGTCTTTCGCCTCCATGCTTTCTTGCTGCTGACGATGCTCCTGCATCATACTCCCTCACTTGGAAATTTTCATGGACTCTTGTTCATGAGATTTTTCATGGTATGTCCATGCTTCTAAATTTTTTCTTCATTCTCCCAGTTGGCATCTTCAACTGGATGTCCCTTCCATTTGATCAAGTATTCAAAATACTCTTTTCTCCTGGTCCTCTTGTTGACTCTCTTGTCAAGTATACTTTCCATTTGTAGCTTTTTAGCTATAGGAATTTGTTTAGTCCACTGAACCTCTATCTATTCACTTTCTTCTTCATCTCTATAAGGGTAAAAATCCGAGATGTTGAATATCGGTGAAATTTCGATCCCATCGAGTAATTCAATCTCATATGCATTTGCCCCAAATTTCTTCATGACCTTACATGGTCCAATCTTCTTCATTTTTAGTTTGTTATATATTCCCCTCGGGAACCTTTCTTTCCTCAGATGTGCAAGAATGAAATCGCCAACTTCAAATTGAAGTTCTCGCTTGTGTTTATCTGCTTTATGCTTCTACTCTTGATTCGAATTCTGCAATCGCTCCTTGACTTGGTTATGAAGCTCCTTCATCGCTTCTGCAAAATCCTCTGCACTAGCACTCCTGAATTCAGTTTGTTCTAAATCTTTCAATTTAGAAACTCCTCTTGGATGCATTCCATACACAATTTGGAATGGAATCTACCCTGTGCTTATGTTGAATGAATCATTGTAAGCAAATTCTGCCTGTGGCAGAATGTGATCCCACTGACTGTGGTGTTCAATCACTAGGCTCCTTAGCAAATCTCCCAAGCTCCTATTTACAACTTATGTTTGTCCATCCGTATGAGGATGATAAGCTGAGCTAAAAGACAAAATTTTCCTCAGCTTCTTCCATAAATTCCTCCATAAATGTCCCACGAACTTGATGTCTTGATATGAAACTATACTTCTGGGCAAGCCGTGAAGTCTGACAACTTCTTTGAAAAACAGGTTCGCAATATGAGTTGTGTCATTGGTTTTCTGACATGGTATAAAATGTGCCATCTTTGAAAATCTGTCTACCACCACAAAGATCGAATCAAATCCTCTTTGTGTCCTTAGCATCCCCAACACAAAATCCATGCTCACTGCATCCCACGACCTCTCTGCTATGGGTAATGGCTAGTATAACCCCATGTTTTTCCTTTTTCCCTTCGTGTGCTGACAAATTCTACATCTGTCCACAAATATTTTGACATCGGTCCTCATCCCAGGCCAAAAATATGAGCCATTTAATTTTGAGAACATTTTTTCATGACCGAAATGTTCGGCCAGTCCTCCACTATGTTTTTCTTTCAGCAGATTCTCCCTCATAGAGCATTTTGGAATACATAATTGATTTCCCTTGAATAATAATCCATCCTGGATCATATATTCGGTCCATTGAGTTATGTTCCTGAGAATTGGATTCTCAGATGCCTCATACGCCTCTTTGAAATCTTGATCATCTTTGTACATGTCCCTGAGGTTATCAAAACCCAATGTTTTGACTCTAAACTCATGTATCAGCAAACATTTCCTGCTTAAAGCATCAACAACTTTGTTAGCAGTTCCAAAAATATGTTTAATTACAAAAGTAAAATTTTTCATATATTCAACCCATTTTGCATGCTTTTGGTTTAGCTTGTCCTTTTGAGTCACGAATTGTAAAGTGTGATTATCGTTGTACAAAACAAACTCTTTAGGAACCAAATAGTGCCTCCACTTCTTCAGTGCCTGTATGACCGCATAAAATTCCTTGTCATATGTGGAGTACTTCTCTTTCTCTTCATTCAATTTCTCACTGAAGTATGTGATCGGTCTGTCATCTTGGCTCAAGACGGCTCCTATTGCAAATATGCTTGTGTCACACTTGACCTGAAACGTCTTGTTGAAATATGGCAACACAAAAATTGGTTGTTCAGTAATCTTCCCTTTCAACAGATTGAAACTTTTCTCTGCTTCCTCTATCCAGTGAAAATATTTATGTCTTTTCTTCGCCGTATCCATCATCGGTGCGCTAATTCCACTGAAATTTTTAATAAAGTTCCTATAGAAACTAGCCAATCCATGAAAGCTTCTAACTTCAAATATACTCCTTGGCGATGGCCAATTCTTAATTTCCTCTACCTTATCCGGATCCATTTTCAGCTCATCTGCAGAGATAAAAAAAACCCAAATAAATGAGTTTTGTCCTCATAAATGTTGATTTCTTCATATTAATCAGTAACTTCTCTTGTTGTAATATCCTCATCATTGTATCCAAATGCTTCAAGTGTTCAACTTCTATCTTGCTGAAAATCAATATATCATCAAGATATACGATGACAAATTTTCCTATGAAATCCTTCAGGACTTCATTCATCAATCTCATAAAAGTACTAGGCTCATTTGTTAAGACAAATGGCATAACAAGCCATTCATACAGCCCTTCATTTGTCTTGAATGTTGTCTTCCATTCATCACCTTCTCTCATTCGGATTTGATGATATCCGCTCTTCAAATCAATCTTTGAAAAAAAAATTGCTCCACTCAAGCAATCCATCAAATCATCCATCCTTGGAAATGGAAATCTATATTTGATGGTAATCTTGTTAATTTCCCTTGAGTCTGTACACATCCTCCAGCCTCCATATTTCTTTGGGCTGAGCATTGTTGGAACAGTGCATGGACTCAAGCTCTCTCTAATCAATCCCTTGTCCATTAAATCCTAGACCCGTCTCTTGACCTCTTCATTCTCCTGCAGCGTCAATCTATACACTACTTTGTTTGGTAAACTAGCTCTAGGTATGAGGTCAATATGATGACTTATACTTCTGATTGGTGGTAATGAATGAGGTAGTTCGTCCACTACTATATCAGCAAACTCTTCTAGCAACTTCTAGATTTCCTTAGTTAAATCATCCATTCTTGTACTGGTCAACACAATTCTAGGCTTCCTGACCACAATAAATTGTGTGTCTTCCTTCTTCTTAACCTCCTTAAGAAGTTCCTTCCCACTCATGAGAAGTACAATGTTGCTTACCTCTATTTTCAATTATTTATCCTTAATCGGCAACAACATGTGAGTTCTTCCATTCTTCTCCAGGGTGTATGTGTTCTTTCTCCCATCATGAATCGCATTCCTTTCGTATTGCCATGGTCTACCCAGCAATAGATGAAAAAAATCCATGGGGATGACATCACATAATATTTCATCCTTCTATCCTCCTATTTTAAATTCAACTAAACATTGTTTAGTGACATTTACCTGATGTCCTTTTTGTAGCCATGAAACTCTATATGGGCTTGGATGTTCAATAGTCTCCAGCTCGAACTTTCCTACCATCTTTGTAGAAATGAGATTTTCTGTGCTACCACTGTCCATGTTGACTTTGCATACCCTGTCTTTGGTCTTGGAAGAAGTTCAAAAAATTATGTTCCTTTGGGATGGGTTCTCCGCCTCTTTCTCTGGCGTTAAGATAACTTTTCTCATCATTACTGATCTTCCACCCTCAGCATCTTCTGCCTCAACATTTTGTCCTTGAGCTTCAGAAATGTGAGTTTCACCTCCTTATTTCTTCTTATCTGGACATTCATAAGATTTATGTCCATTTTTTCCACAGGTAAAGCATTTTATTTCTCCACCTCTGCCTCTTCCTCTTCCTCTGGCTCGAGGAAAAGTGTTTCTATCATCATACTGTCCTCTCTGTGAGCTTCCACCTCTCTCAGTTTGAGGTTGATGTTTCTTCTACTCTTCTTTAGGTTTCTTATTTTTGTCTTGGGCAATTGTTTTGCCTCTGGCTTGACTTCTGCCTCATCCTCTCTGATCTTGTTTTCAGGTCAGCTTCTCTTCAGCTTTCAGAGCCATCTAATAAGAATATTCCACCGTTCAGATGGTCATCATGCTCATATCATCCTGAATGTTGTATCTCAGACCATTCATATACCTAGCAACCTTTTCATCATCACTTTCTCGATGACCTGCTCTGATGTTTATCCTGTAGAACTCTTCAGTGTATTCTTTCACTATCATCAACTTCTGTCTCAAGTTATGCATTCTCCAAAACAAAGTAATTTGATAATCGTTGGGTATGAATTTAGCTTTCATCTTCACAACCATTCTATCCCAACTCTTGATTTTTTTCTTACCTTTGCAGCATTTGTTAGCTTGCAATTCATCCCACCATAATGTTGCATGCCCTTTAAGTCCTGTGACAACATGTTTGACCTTCTTGTCTTCCTCGAAATCCTCATAGTAAAAGTACTTATCCAAAGCTCTAATCCAATCTAGAAGCTCCTCAACATCCAGGTTTTCTTCATATACTGGAATGTCCATTTTTGCTCTGGCACCTATCCTTTCAACAACCCTGAATATGCGTTCTTCTGCTGCAACTTATTCATTTCTGGCTTCATTTTCACTGATATATCCAACATAAATTGTGCGCCTCTGTGTCGTTTCTATGGCATCAAGCCTGGCACATAGTTCACGCATCTCTCTTTCCCTTGCCGGATCAGGAAATTGTTTGTCCCTTCTTCTTGGAATTTCCCTTTCCTTTGGTGGGTCAAGTATTTGTCTATCTCTTCTTCTCAACAGAATGGTTGTAAAATTCCTCTTTTCCCTACTACAGGAAGCAAAAAAATCTTTCTAAGCTTTGATACTACAACTGGCGCAGGACCCCCAAACCCTCAGGCTGGAGTCCGCACAGGATCTTTCAACTTTGGCCCTTTAGAGTCTGACAGACTCTCTCTATTCCTCTCGGGATTTTATTTACTCACTCACTCTGAGTAAATTCACATTTCCTCCTGAGTTATGCCCACGTGATCATTCACCAGCCATGAACTCCATGTTCAACACCTAGCTAACATTGGGAATTTTCACTTTTCTTTTCAGGATACCAGATTTCGCGATTTCGAAAATCCCGTAGTCGAGCGCTTAGCCTCTTCAACCCCCAAAACCTGAAATACCAAACTCTTGACTCACCATGCCACTGATTTCAAATTTTACCTCTTCATGATTTTGGGAGTCACAATGTCGTGCAACTCTACCTCTCGAATCCCGGAATCCTAAAACCTAAAATGCTGAAATGTCGAAAACAATCCTCCACACTTCTTCATGTTTCGCGATTTCGATATTTCTAATGTGGAGTGTTCTGCCCCTTGTTAATGGCAATGCCGAAAACCTGATTCTCAAAATTCCAACAAATATTCTGTCGCGACCTTTGATTTCAGACTTTCCTCCCAATTGAGTCCCGATCAACTGTCCTCAGGACTTCCGAAACTCCGAACTCTGAAGTTTTGAAATTATGAACTCGTCACCCTTTGACTTCACACATGAAACCTCCTTTTGCGTTTTGGGAACTTGATCAGCCAAGGTTTTGGCTTGCACTTCAAAGTCCTGAACTTCGAATTCCCAAAATGATCTGTCGGCCTAAATAGGTCACGATCGACGTTCCACGTTGACTCTTCCTTATCGAAGGTGGATTTATCCAATTCTTAACTCCCTTGCAACTTCTATAGATCCTACGGTCCTCATTATTTTGGAAGTTCTCTTCTCAGAATTCAGATCATTCAATCTCTCCTCAAAGAACCTTCTGCTCAAATCAAACCTGCAATCCTTCTCTCGGATTTAGCCTCTGCACAACTACTGGTGCTTCGTGCCTTTATTTCTAATGATTCAAAGGCCCTAACCCTCCTAAGCTTCCTTTTGTAAACTCGGACCTCCTAAAAGACTTATGCACACACTCCTTGTGACACTTCTTCAAATATTCCTGAATATTTGAATCTCTTGACTCTGTGCAACTCTGCAACAGCAGTCCTTCAATCTCTCAACCTTAGTATATAGGTTCTAAGGTCTCAACCAGCCTGCGCACACCTTGCACGACTTCTGTGATTTTCTTGTACTTCAGTTGAAATGAGAACAACGGTATCTCTCCTGAGCTTTCAGAGCTGAAATCTGAATTCTGTCTTTGCATTCCTTGCGAACACTTCACTGCACTCCTTGCAGGAATTCTTACTCAAGAAGAGAAACAATTGAAACTCATTCCCTTACTCTCTTAGACTTCAAATACTTAAGATGAAATCATACATACATAGCATAAAGTCAAATGCACAACAAAAAGAGTAAAACAACCATAAGCATAGCATTCAACATGTATACACAGAAAGCATTAGAACACCATGAGTCTAAATTCAAAGCTTCATATATTAATCTTAGAACTTTTGTACATGGAGTCTTCTCTGCTACTCTTTGTTTCTCCTCTATGCTAGTGTGATTGATCCTCCTATCTCTAATTGATACAATGATACAAAGGTGAGGGTGTCTATAGTTGTTTTCCCTCCAGCTCCTAAAACTGTCTAATCTAGAATTTTAAGTCTACCTACTTTCATTAATTATGCATAAATGCCTCTACATCCCACAGATGAGAGCGGATCACTCAAGATCTGTTTACAATATGGAAGTACACCTTATTAACTATTTCATTAATGTCTACGCATCCAATCTTTCAAAAACATTTCAAAACATTTTTGACATGTGCCAAAATGTGATGGCGTTCATCCCTGCTGTCTTCCACCTCCACGCTTGCTTGCTACTGATGATGCTCATGCATCAACATCCATCGACCCAATACTCACTACAGAGCTTGACATGAAGTTCTCCCTCGAGCAATACCTTCGACCCAAGGTAGCTAACTACACGTCCGCAGGTAACACAGGCTCCGCCGGTAGGGGCATTCCCCGAAAAGGGAGCCCAGTCAAAAAGTATACATCCTCCATCACAGTGAAGGAAATCTGCTCTCCCCGCACCATAAAGCAATGCAGATCCAGACTCCACATTTGGATCAGAAACTGCAGAAGATACTCTTGCACCCATATCAATGGGAACTCGAACAACTTCAACATCCCATAGGCTACCAAAGTGGCATGAACCCTAGGCTCCTCAATAGCCACGGAATCCCTCAGCTGTGACCAGTCCTGCTCTTGCCAATGGACCAGCATCATGCAAATGATCGCTTGCAATCACATAATATAGTCCTAGGTCAGCCATATTGACCATAAAACACATTAAAATATTCAAAAAGATATTTTTTTCACCCATCAGCCTTGCCCCCAAGGTGCAGCTGTTTAACCCACAGGTGTGCACATATGTGCACCTTTTCACCCCATAGGCACGCACTCATGTGCGCCTATCCACCCCATAGGCATCCACTCATGCGTGCTTATCCATCCCATAGGCACGCATGCGTGCATTGTTTTCCATCCCACAGAGGTGCCTCCATGCACCCCTGTCACGAACACAGGCACGCATCACAACATATATGTCCACTACATAGCCACGCACCCATGCACAGTTATGTAGAAAACAGGCGTGCATACCATGTGTGCCTTTGTCCCCCCTATGGGAACACCCATGCATGACTATCCGGATAATAGGCATGCACCCGTGCACGCATATTTTCAGATCACCCGCACACTAGGGGGGGCAAACCCATGAAAACCCCTATACGTCCCTTCATACAGGCCCTGCCCACAAATTGAAAACCTACTTCTATGTAGGACGATAAGACTACTAACCTGAAGCTCGTTGGTCCTGAATCGACTGCCTTGTTCTCTTGAAATCTCCAAATATCCTCTGAATACATCTCGTCCAGTCACTCTGATAGTAAGTACAAATGAGGTGGCAATGTGGGCCCTACAACTATATATAGGCCTTTCTGCCAAACTTCCAAACACCATTCCGGGAGCTCCAGGTGTCCGTTTTTTGATCTATCTTTAGCCATAGGATCAGCATCTCGTCATCTACATCAAGATAGTCCTTGGGCCATTTTTTATCCATATCCCCCGGGGCACCATTTTTTCATACCCCGTCCAGGTACGCATGCTCATGTTCAAAATTATCAAATAAATTATTGTATGTTCAATTCTCTTAAGATATTGTTCACGTCAGCTATTTGGTTTTCATGTGTGCAGGTACTTGGTCATCATACATCAACACAACCCCTTTAGGTATATAATCAACACTAGCATGTAATCATTCCCTATGAATCTCAATTGCATCTCTAGTCACACCCTCTGAAATTTTCCTCTAGGATCCCCATCTCCGGCTCTGTGGTACCAACACCTCCATTTCATTTTAGGTACTGTCACCTAGTAGCACTCTCCCCCACATGAGTTGTCCCATTCATAGCACCCTTTTTCACTTTGACACTCATGTTGTTTTTCAAACTCTTTAGGGATGGGAGTCCCGAGAGTCTTACATCATGTCGTGAATCAGCCACATACTCCTTCTCCTCATTTTTCTAGCTTTCCCAATGGACTCCTAGATTATCTCCTCAAGGTTCTATTTTGACTGCACCTCCATAGTATCATTAACCCTCCATTTCATCCACAATCACTTTTCCCATCCACAAATTTCCCTCCATTTCATCTACCTCATATAGAACCCCACCCATGGGGCCCCCACCCTCCACCAGTTCTCCAAGAAAATTGTGCCCTAACCGGCCCAACCATATTTCATTGGGGCACCCATTTCTGTATTTGTACACTCATCCCAAATTATTCTTTATTTATTTGGTAAATTTTAAAAAGCCTTTGATTCCAGTATTTACATATCTTTTTGTCGTCACCTTTGGTGACCTTTTTCCCTTTTTGGAAAATGCAACCCATGTCGCCCTTGGTTGGGGAACTCCTTCTCATCTACCCCTGTTGACATCATCCATATACTCCGAGTATCCCACATGCCACTTACCTCTGTCCTCTGTGTTTGTTCACTTTGTCCTGCCTCTGGCACAACTTATCCCATGTCTTGTTGTCCCCCTGACACTCGACCTAGTTGAACAATTGCGGCCACTTATACTTCACATATACCCCCAACCAAGGGAATTCTTGAGTCTTCATACATATTGACTTCATCCATGTACGTTCTCCAAATCCTAACCTCACCTAGTAGATTTCCTGAAGCCCTTTTCTTCTTGGAGTCTCGTCCCCCTTTTTGTCGACATCAACACAGTTTCCAGAAGGGCGACAATATCTTGACTCTCATTACCTTTCCAATGAGAGGTCTCAGACGGCATAGGGAGAACCAAAATTTCTCTCTGCTGTCGTTGACCCCCATAACATTCAACTTCAACACTTTCTCATGTTACGGTGGGTCTTACTTTGTGACTATTGCAGTTATTTCTTATATTTGTTGAAGACCTCTGAACTTGGCTAGGCTATCAATGCCTACAGAATCCATGATGCTTCTTACAGATGTCACTGCCTATTATTCAGAGTATGTTCCTCCACAGAATTGCCTTCTGCCTTTATCACGACCGCCCCCGAGGGTGCTGTAGTTGTCTACATCAACACACCATTTCAGTTATTATACAACATTATTTTTTGAGTTACATGACACGATCATGGGGCATGCCCACCTCGTTTTTACACAATTTATGTTTACACACCTTATGGAAGGTTGGTTTCTATAGGTTCCCTTCTCCCTCCAACGTCTCACTCTTGATACTCTCACTATCGCTCTCTCTTACAATGACACTCTTAGTAGAAGAAACATTGATGAATTTCAGCTAAACGTATGCTCCTAACCTCATCCATCAGGGGGCATCTGTTATTACTGAAATTTCATCCGCAAATGGTTACAAGAATCCAACATCGTCAAACAGTTATGAGGTCACCCATGGACCAAAATTAACATAAAATCATTTCCAAAAGGTCCAAAACTATACAACCAATGATAAAATTAAGGTGCGCTATGACTACACAGGGCACACGTGCACATGCGTGATCCACAAATGCAAGAAAAATGCACATGCACACAATGCACGACTGTTATCGCTAAAATCCTTGCAAATCTGAGAACGATGCATTTATGAAATTGGTCAACCTCCCACCCACTTTTGGTTCATCTTCGAAGTTGATTTGACACCCAAATCTCGACTGAATCTGATTGGGTGGCCAGTCAAAGACCTAAAAATTCCCTAAATAGCCTCTTTTCACACTACAATATGGTTGCACAATACCTCAAAGAGGTGCTATAAAACAAGGCCATGGGTGCACTTCATTTTCAAGGAATTCATTAGCAAAGTTATGATGTTTCTACTCTCTTGAGGAATCCTCTATTCTCATCAAGAGTATACTAGCACCATTACATTGGGCAATCCATCTCACCTCTTGAGTGGATTAGCTTGGGATTCTTTCACCATTTCATTCAAAGTTGTAAGAAGAGATTATTTGTGGGGGTCCAAGAGCCCTCCCTTGGAAGAAGAAGGGACCCATAGTCCTCTTTCTTCTTGGTGTTTTCTTTCACTAATATAATCCTTGCCATTGGTGACATGAGTCTTATTGGTTTTTTTTTCTTATGTCCTTATGCTCAAATAGTTTAGTCATTCTTTTATTTCTTAGTTTAATTCTTAGTTGTTCTTTTATGTTTCTTTCTCTAACCCTTTTCCTTTACAGTTGTCTTGCTTAGCTAACCCAACTAAGCTTGTAAGCACCTCTATTTTTCTCATTTAGGTGACAAAAGAGGCGTAACACAAGGGACCATATTTTCCCTCTCATTCATTGTAGTAGACTAACTTCAAACCATTCACTAGAAATTATTGTAAGACTCCAAAATTTCTATCCTGATCCAAAAATTGCAATAGGGTCCTCAAGATCCTCTAGGGTAATCTTGGAAAAATGAAGAGATTCACTATCAATTTCACCTATATTTAAGCAAATAGTCTAACCCTAAATCCATGGCACTCTTTGAGTTGCATGTTTTCCTCGTAGTTGGGCATTCAAGGTTTACCAAAACCTATGAATTGGTCAAATGTTATTTTTTCTAGTATAATATGAAACAACACATATGCACCTTTGTGGTTAAATGTGAAACTTTTCAATGCAATAAGAGAGAAAAAATTAAATATCCAAACACACTCCAACTACTCTTGATTCCACCTACTATTTGGAGGGATATTTCTATGGATTTCATTTTTTTCTTACACAAATAAGGAAATACGTCAGTCGTCATGGTGGTAGTATATCGCCTTTCCAGACATGTTCGTTTATGTTCTCTTCAACACCCATTCACACCATCCACAGTGGATCATTTTTTAATGGATAATATATTCAAAATCCATGGCATGCCTCATTCTATTGTCTCTGACCGAGGCCCAACTTTCACCAACAATTTTTGGAAATACTTGTTCAATCTCAAGGGGACCCAATTGCATCTCAACACTTCCTATCATCCCTAAACTAATGGAAAAACTGAAGTTGTCAAAAAGTGTTTGGAAAAATATTTGTAGTGTTTTTCATCTAACAAACAAAATCAATGGGTTCAATGGTTATCCCTAGTTGAATGGTGGGACAACACAGCTTACCATACTTCCAATTGCATGACTCCTTTTGAAGTAGTCTGTGGGAAAAATCGACCATCATTTATCTCATACATGCTAGGTGTCTCCAAGGTTCAGGAGGTTGAAAACAATCTTACAATCCGAGCAATCATTCTCAATACCCTCAAAGAAAATTTGGTCATCTCTCATAATCACATGAAACAACAAGAAGATCACAGTAATTTTGAATATCAATATGTTGAATGGAACTAGGTGTTTCTTTGTATGAAACCTTATAAGTATACTTCACTCAAATTTTAACACTGTCATAAACATTCCCACAAATTTTATGGTCCTTATACAATTATCAAGTGAGTGGGGTTTGTGGCCTACCAATTAGCTATAACCATTCATTCTAAGCTCCATCTTATTTTTCACATCTCATGATTAAATCAAGTGATTGGAACTAAGTGCTAGACTCAAACTAGTATACTTGAGTTGGATGAGTAAGGTTCCATTTGGTTGGAGCTACAAGTAGTCTTGGACCAATGAGAGAGTCATATATATCAGTGCACCATCGATGAAGTGTTAGTTCATTGGAAAAATAAAACTCTAGAAGATGCCACCTAGAAGTGAGTTACCATTCTACAACAATTTCCTCATGTCAATCCTTGAGGAAAAGAGTGTTCTTCAAGGGGTAGGGCATGTTAGGGACCTAACCTGCTTGACCCATCATGTAGGTAGAATAATATATTTTCTATGTAATAAAGGATAACATTATTTAATAAGGCCTATTTAATAATTTGAACAAGTCTAATGTAAGAAGACTTAATAGAAGCTTCCGCTTCTAGAAATATCTTCATCTATAATGTTATTTAGAAGATAGAATTAGTATAAATAGGAGTTGAAGGCATGAGATTTTTTTTTATCAAGAATTATTGTAATAGAGCTCTTCTCTGTTGGAGGTTTCCCCCTCAAAGAGACAAGTGAACTTGGATTTCTATCAATAAAGGTGGCATTTTTGGTGTTGTGGTTCTCTATATTTTGTTTTTCCATTGGTATTTGCTGCAATATTTATATTTTTTCTTATTATAATATATCTGGTACCTTACAGTCATCACATTTCATTGGAGGGAGAGGATGGTTATATTGTGTGAAGACTAAAGACATATTTATTTGAGGTATTGGAAGAAATAATTATTAAACTTTTGTAGCACTCTCTATCCTTAGAGCTTTTGTTTTCTAAATTGTATGATGAAAGGAATAAGGTTTTAGAGGTGGGAGATGGTGGTTTATAGGTGGAAATTTGGAATTACATTATTTTAAAGGAGAGATGAGGGTGAAGGAGGTGAAGGGAAAGAAAAGGTGGAAGGTGGTGAAGAGTCAAGAGAGTGGGGTTTCCTTTGTGGTCGATGAAGACATTGGTGCGAAAGAAATACTTGATTTGGACGGAAAAACTTTGGCATGGGAAAAGAGAGTGACTTTGGAATATCTTGGAAGTTGGATTGAATAAGTGTGGTTTGCAATTCTATATTACAATTCATCCTTTCATATCCTCTCTCGCGGATGGTTTGGATTCTTATTCAAATCTAAGGTAGAAGTTCTATTCGTTCTTAAAGGATAATGGATCCTAGATATTTTTTTCCTATACATGAAGCCATGTAATTATTTATTTGATTCCAAAGATGGGTTTGTGGAGAAAAATATAGTCTAGGTGAATTTACCCACCTTAACCATGGATCTCTAGATAGTACAAGCCATTACAATTATTGGTATTTGTTTTGGTAAGATACTTCTAATTGATGATAGTTTTTCACTAGTAATGTCAAGTATGTGGTGATATTTCTAGTCAAGATAGATTTCACTCCCGGTCTTTATGATTCAGTGGATTTTATAATGGGTGGTAAAAAATGTTCCCATATTTTATCTATTATTAGAACATCCCATTTATATGAATAAGGCTCCATGCCTATGGCCACATGAATAAGGATCGTGACAAAGTTTTCTTCAAAGATTTTTGGCAGAAAAAATAAATCTCAGTTGACGATTGTGGTAGGGAAGGTAAGCATGTGGATCCAATCCAAATGGAAGATGTTGAGGAACTAGGTTAGAAATTTCATCTCTTATTTAGTATCATAAATAACAATGTTTAGGATATGGGGGACAAGGTGTTTGTAACATACCCAACCCCTAGTTAGGTCACATCACTGCTAAAATGAACCAATAAAAAATTATGATACTCAATCTAAATGCAAAAATAACCCAAAGCATGACTTTCATACCCATGCAACTGTCTATGCCGCTTAAAAACATAAATATAATTTATTAACTATGCATAGCAACAACTAAATAACACACAACAACATTCAACCACATAAACAAGGATTTAAATGCATCAACCTTCTCCCAGTAAGAAATAATAATCAAATATAATTCAAAGTAAATTGAACAACAACTATATTAGCATTATGCATGCATAAGCACTACAAATAACACCACGTATCTTATAAAATCTGCAACCCATTGTAGAGAATCCTCCCAACCATAGTCTTTATTTTCTATTTCTCAACAATAAGACACCCCCGATCTAGGGCTATGAATCCATAAGAGATGATAGTCCCTAAGGTTGGATAATGTTCCCTTCTCAACAGTCAACTCACTACTAATTCCAGTCCACCATCTCTCTTCCACCCAACCTGGACAACCCAAGGGATGGAATCTCCCTTCACTGCTCATATTCCCTTTGGCCTTTCAACTCCCTTCTAGGGCTTCCAACATAGGTTTGAAATGAATTCTACTTGATGGTATATTAGGAATTCTATAGCTACAACACAAATTTACCCAACAACAAAACACATTCCTCCTTGGATGAACTTCAAACAAAAATCCACTCACAGGCTTCCAGCCTCTTTCTCCATGAAACTGCACCTCAAAACAACTACCAAACCTTCCCACAATATCCACCTTCAAGATTCAACACCTAGAAATCCATTGCTGGCCAAAACACTCCATGCAAAAACAATACTCTCTCCATAAACGTGAATGCATAACTTTGCGCTCCTACCCATACAAATTTCCTCCCTTTCTCTTGCTCACTTGACTTGCACTCTTCCCCAAGGTGATTGTACTCAAACCCCATGCTCTAAATAAATATGGGATGTGAATCTCACACCCACCCTCTTACATGAATTCAATGATTGGGCTCTAGAACACTCAACAACTAATGGAAGGTTCATGGCAAGGATAATTTTGAAAGAAATAAGAAATGGTTTTTGGTTTAATAGAGATGGGTAAAATCTCCCTCTTGGAACCCTTCCCTCTCTTATGTATACTTAGCCCCCAAATATATTTCTTTTTCCATTTGTAACTTGCAATACATTTTATCCATTATATTTAATTTATATAATTTGCATATTAAATGTTTTTGGCTCACAGACACATACTATATTTACAATATACATTACTTGGATCTCAGACATGTACTACATCTAAACCATTCCTCTCTAGTTTTGGGTTTGAAAACTGGGATGTGACATTCCCCTCCCCCTACAAACTACACTGTCCTCAGTGCACATAACCAGACAATTTACACATTGACATAGATAAAAATATTACAACAAAATGCTTGGTAATTCCACAACTTAATGACTCACGTGGAAATTCCAATGAGAAAATCCACTTTCCTATCAACCAACACATCGATTGGAAAGGAAATATCAGATTTGTGGCTCCCAAATTATTAGTGTGTTTCATTTTTTCCCATATAATTCTTCAAATAGGATAATACTCAATGATTATTGATAAATGTTATTGTAGGAAAACTCAACTAAATGGATATAGTCCTCCCACCTAGAAGAGTTGTCCATTACATACATTCTCAACATATCCTCAATTATCTGATTAATTCTCTTTGTCTATCCATCTGAATCTGGGTGATATGTTGTATTGAAATTCAAATTTGTCCCAAATACCTTAAACAACCTCCTCCAAAAATTGGAAGTGAACTTGGGATATCGATCTAACACTATTTCCTTAGGCACACCATGCAACCTAGCAGTTTCTCTCATGTAAATTTTTGCAATATTGACTGCATTATGAGTTACTTTTACCATAATGAAATGTGCATCCTTTGTAAGCTTGTCGACCAATACCATGATGGAATCATGTTGCCTTGTTGTCCTAGGAGAATTCATAATTAAATCGATAATAACAACTTCCCATTCCATTTAGGATTGAGAAATTGTTTCAACAATCACGTTGGATGTATGTGCTTATCCTTTACCTTATGAATTTCCATGCATATGGCCAAACAATCAATGGCATATTTCTTCATACTAGGCCAAAAATATTCACTTCGCAGAACAAAACTTCACTCATAGACCTGTAGCCTCTTTCTCCATGAAATTCCATCTCAAAACAACTACCAAACATTCCCACAACAACTACCTTCAAGCTTCAATACTCAACACCCCATTGTTGATCAGGAAAATCATGTAAAAATAAATCTCTCCCAAAAACTGTGAATGCATAATTATGGGCTCCTACCCATACAAATTTCCTCCCTATCTCTTTCTTTCTTGACTTGTACTCTTCCCCAAGGTGATTGTAATCATCCCCCATGCTCTCAATAACTATGGGATGTGACTCTCGCATCCACCCTCTTACATGAATTCAATGAATGGGCTCTATAACACTCAACAACTAATGGAAGGTTCATGTTAAGGATAATTTTGAAAGAAATAAGAAATGGGTTTTCGTTTAATAGACATGGGTAAAATCTCCCCCTTGGACCCCTTCCCTCTCTTCTGGATACTTAGCCCCCAAATCTCTATCCATGTCCATTTGTAGCTGGTGATACATTTTGTCCATTATATTTAATTTACATCATTTACATATTATATCGTTTTGTCTCTTGGCCACATACTACTTTTACAATATACATTACTTGGCTCTCAACCATGTACTACATCTACAACATACATTGCTAGTTTGGGGTTTGAAAACAAGGATGTTGTAGTGGAGGTTGTCCTACAGGTTGGGAAAATTTCTATACCCTTGATTATGGGCTCATGATTAGTGTTGGGGAAACATGATGCATTGGATAAGGAGCTTGGCTCATATTGGTATGATCTATCCTTGAAAAAGAAGAAATATTGCAGGAAATATCTAGTAAAGGAGGATATCAAGATTTGGGGTAAGTCTAATACACCATCTATCAATCCATCGATGGAGTCCTATTCTTATCAAAAGATAGAAAAAGTATAAAAAATTCCTATGGAATCAAAGATGAAGGTTATCTGTAGTGGTAGGAATGTCTCTCTATTGAGTGATTTGAATTTATCTGTAGGGCTTGTGAGTAGGTATTCCCATGATGTCTAGTTATGTGAGTTTGTTCATTCTATTGATAGATAAAATACTATTTGTGTATGGAATAGTTGAGTCCCCTCATACACCTTTGTGAGGTG
>ML804860.1:250152-261101 GCA_009831015.1 Picea engelmannii | reverse complement strand
GGTAGATAGAGATACCAATTATTGTTTCTTGCTTAGCCATGATACCAAACAGTCACCTAAGTAGAATGTTGCTCCACTGGTACTTCATTGGTCATCAATACAACCTGCCCAATCTGCATCTGTGTAGGCAATAAGTGATAGATCTTTTCCTTTTGGATACCATAATCCAAACTCTTATGTTCCTTTGAGATATCTAAATATTATCTTTATTTCTAATACATATGATTCCTTTGGTGCTACTTGAAATCGTGCCACCTGTCCAACTGCTTGCGTTACATCTGGTCTAGATGTTGTAACATATAGTAGGTTGCCAATCATTGACCTATATTGCTTCTGATTTGTAGACTTTTAATCATCATCTTTACTCAACTTACAACTGGTTTGCATGGGAGTGATAACTGGTTTGCAATCTTCCATTCCGAACCTCTGTAGCATTTCTCTGATATACTTGGTTTGAGAAATAAAAATTCCTCAGTTGCTTTGACGTATCTAAAGTCCCAAAAAGAAGGATAGTTCTCAAAGTAACGACATTTTGAATTCATTATGCATGTATTTTGCAAATTTTTGGCTTAACTTGTCATCATCACTACTAAAAATAATATCATCAACATAAACTTTAATTAATAAAATATTACCTTGACTTACCTTGATGTAGAGGTTGTTGTCTGCACTTCCTTTTCTGAACCCTACCTGTTGCAGATACTTATCCAGTCTGGAGTACCATGCTCTAGGATCCTGTTTTAGACCATACAAGGCATTCTTTAATTTACACACATAGTTTGTGTTCTCTGACAACTGAAATCCTTTTGGTTGTTCAATGTAGACTTGATGCAGGAGCATCGCCAACATCACGCAAGTGTGGGGCAGGCGCCAATGCATTTTGGCACATGATAAAACAGTTTGAATGTTTTTGAAGTGGGTATGCCAAACATAAATGAAAAAATTAAGGAAGGGCATACTTCCATATTGTAAACAGACCTTGAGCATCTCGCTCTCGTCTGTATTAGGTGAAGGCATTTATGTTAGTTAATGTAAGTAGATAGCTTTAAAATTCCGTATTTGACAATTTTAGGAGCCAAAGGGAAAACAGATATAGACACCCTCCCTTGTATTATTGTATCAATAAGAAACATTATGATTTTGGAGAGAGCAGAGAGCATAGGAGAGTAGAAGCAGAAAACTGTGTAAAAGAACCCATGTACAAAAATTCTAAGATTAATCTATGAAGTTTGATTCAGAATCATGGCGTTAAAATACTTTCTGTGTATGCATGATTGAATGTTATGCTCATGCTTGTTTATTCTCTGTTATGCATTCGCTTTGATGTGTGAATGTTTGATTTCATATTAAATATATGAAATCTGAAGAAAGGGAGAGTGAGAAATAAGTTTCAATTGTTTCTCTCCCTGAGCAAGAGTTTTCCTGCAAGGAGTCCAGTGATATCGTCCACAAGGTGTGCGTTGATGGAGGTCAGAGTTCGTCTCTGCAAGCTCAAGATAGATAACACGGTTCTCATTCTCGCAGAAGTGCAATTTGAGCACAGGAGTTGTGCAAGGAGTGCGCAGGCTAAGTGAAGCCTCAACGTTTGCAAACTGAGTGAATTTGTGAAAGATTATTGTTGCAAGGAGTGTGCCAAGTCGAAGAGGCTCAAATACATGAAAGTATTTGAAGAATTGCTGCAAAGAGTGCACGTAGAAATTTTCCCCAAAAGGACTTGAGGATTTTTTATTTTTTTTTCAATTAAGCTCAAGAGGGCTAGTGCCTTGAAGAGTTTTGAGGAGGCGCAGCAACATTTTCGCAAGAAGGAGAAATTTCATGGAAGAGTACCATGTTCATTTCACAGAAATTGTCAAGGGAGCTTTGAACGGTTGGAGTTCTCCATGGAGAACTCATGAGGTCCCGGAAGCCGTCAGATCCCATAGAGGAGAAAGAAGGTTATGGTACGTGCTTTCTAAGTGTAAATCTCAGGAGAATAGAGCCATAGGTTCTGGGCTAACAGGGTCGTCAGATCACTCACATATTTTTCATCTCGGGGTTTCGGGAGGTGAATGGTCGAAACCTTTGTAGCAAAGACTCACGAAAGTCAAAGTCTCGAGATAGCGAGGGAATTTGAGTTGTTCACTGGAAGAAGGGCACGTGTCACGAGATCACCCGTATCGGGGACTTGGACATCGAAGGTTCGAAGGAGAAGTTTTTCAACTTCGCAAGTGGCGAAGCTGTGAAGTCAATCAAGACCGTCTATTAGGAGGAGGATAGGTGGCAGAGATCTAGAGATCTCACGAACTCAGAGGTTCGCAGGGTGAGAGTCCAAGGGTTGAGCGTTCCAAGTCGTGAGAAGTGAAGTCGCAAAGTGCCAAGAGCCAGCATGAGGGACATGTGAAAGAACTACACAGTGGGCCTGGGAAGTGGACCAATGAACACACGTTAGATATTCGGAGGAGTCAACACCCTATTGACCTCTCGCATCTCGGGTACTCGAGAGAAAAGTGAACGAAGGTTTGAGCCTTTGACTCATGAAGTCGCGAGAAGCGAGAACGAGAGGAGAAAGGTTAAGTATCGCCTCTCGGGGGTTCGGGAAAGAAAGGTGCCAAGGCTCGATGGTTGAACTCGCGAAGGTCCAAGAGGAGAAAAGTGCTAGCATTTAGCCTAGCCGGTGGTCGCACAAGGAGGGTGCTGACGAAAGGGGAGCCATAACCATTTCGTGGTCTTGGGTATTGCAGAATTGAAGGAGGAAAGCTCGGAGTTTCAACTTGCAAACTCGTGAAATCGTGAACCGTGGAAAAGAACCTATTTATCGATTTGAATGGGGGTTCCAACAGAGAATTTGAGAGAGCCGATCCGACTCGAAGGGCATATAGAATGATCCTGTGAGCAGATCTCGGTCCCAAGGGTCGATAGTGTCTGCATCAAAGTGGTATCAGAGCACAGAAAGGTTTCTTTTCTTTCTGTATCAGGGAAAAGGAAGATTCACCATGCCACCGAGAAGAAGAGACAGGCAAACGCTCGATCCGCCAGAGGAGAGGGAAGTGCCAAGATGAAGGAGTAGGCAGATGCCTAGTCCAGCCATAGAAAGAGAGATGCGTGACCTATGCGCTAGAATCAAGAACATGGAGACAACACAGAGGCACATAGCCGGTGTTGGGGATCTTAGTGATTCTGAAAGTGAAAATGAGGTTGAACATGAAGGTGAAGAGGTCACAGCAGAAGATGCAGCAAATGAATGCCTCATTAGGGTTGTTGCAAGAATGGGTGCTAAGGAAAAAATGGACATTCCAGTATATGAAGGAAACCTGGATGCCGAAGAGCTTCTAGACTGGATTAGAGCTCTGGACACATACTTTGATTATGAAGATGTCAAGGAGGAAAAAAAGGTCAAGCATGTTGTCACAAGATTGAAAGGACATGCAACATTGTGGTGGGATGAGCTACAAGCTGACAGATGTTGAAAAGGGAAGCAGAAGATCAAGAGTTGGGATAGGATGATCGCGAATATGAAGGAGAAATTCAGTCCCAGGGATTACCAAATTACTCTGTTTTGGAGGATGCAAAATTTGAGACAGAAGCTGATGACAGTGAAGGAATATACCGAAGATTTCTACAGGTTGAACATTAGGGTAGGTCATCGCAAAAGTGATGATGAAAAAGTTGCCAGGTATATGAATGGTATGAGATATGACATTCATGATGAGATGAGCATGATGACCATCCGAACAGTGGAAAATGCTTATCAGATGGCTCTAAAAGATGAAGAGAAGCTGAGCCGAAAACAAGGTCGAAGAGGCCGAGGCAGAAGTCATCCCAAAGGCAAATCAGTTGCCCAGGATAGAAATCAGAAACCTAAGGAAGACTAGAAGAAACCTCAGATTGAGAGAGGTGGAAACTCACAAAAAGGGAATTATGTTGATCAGAGAGGTCAGTATGCTGATGGAAACATTTTTCCTCGTACCAGAGGTAGAGGAAGAGGAAGAGGTGGAGTAGTAAAATGCTTCACATGTGGAAAGAATGGACACAAATCTTATGAGTGTCCAGACAAAAAGGAGGAAGGTGGTGAAACTCACATCGCCGAAGCACAGAGGCGAAATGTTGAGGTAGAAGATGTTGAAGGCAGAAGATCGCTAATGATGCGAAAAGTTCTCTTAACACTAGAGAAGGAGGTGGAGAATCCAGTGCAAAGAAACAGTCTTTTCCAGACTACTTGCAAGACCAAAGACAGGGTATGCAAGGTCATTGTGGACAGTGGTAGCACAAATAATCTCGTTTCTATAGAGATGGAAGAAAATCTAGAGCTGGAGACAATTGATCATCCAAGTCCATACAGAGTTTCATGGCTACAAAAAGGACATCAGGTAAATGTCACTAAACAATGTTTAGTTGAATTTAAGATAGGAGGATATAACGATAAGATATTGTGTGATGTCATTTCCATGGAGTTTTGTCATCTATTGCTGGGTAGACTGTGGCAATATAACAGGAATGTGATTCATGATGGGAGGAAGAACACATACACCCTAGAGAAGAATGGGAGAACTCACATGTTGTTGTCGATTAAGGACAAAGAGGTGAAACCTGAAGTAAGAAACATTGTACTTCTCATGAGTGGGAAGGAACTCCTTATGGAGGTTAAGAAGAAGGAGGAACCACAATTCATTGTGGTCAGGAAGCCAAAGATTGTTTTAACCAGTACAAGGGTAGATGATTTACCGGAAGAGGTTCAGAAGCTGTTAGAAGAGTTTGTTGACATTGTAGTGGATGAACTACCTCATTCGTTGCCACCGATCAGAAGTGTGAGTCATCATATTGATCTCATACCTGGAGCTAGTTTACCCAACAAGGCAACATATAGATTGATGCCACAGGAGAATGAAGAAGTCAAAAGGCAGGTCCAGGATTTAATGGACAAAGGTTTGGTCAGAGAAAGCTTGAGTCCGTGTGTTGTTCCGACAGTGCTCAGTTCGAAGAAAGACAAAGGCCGGAGGATGTGTACTGACTCGAGGGCAATCAACAAGATAACCATTAGGTACAAATTTCCATTGACAAGGATGGATGATTTGATGGATTGATTGAGTGGGGCCAATTTTTTTTCAAAGATTGATTTGAAGAGTGGATATCACCAGATTCATATGAGAGAAGGTGATGAATGGAAGACAACCTTCAAGACTAATGAAGGGTTGTATGAATGGCTTGTTATGTTGTTTGGCTTAACGAATGTGCCAAATACTTCCATGAGGTTGATGAATGAAGTCCTGAAGGATTTCATTGGAAAATTTTTCATTGTGTATCTTGATGACATACTGATTTTCAGTAAAATAGAGTCAGAGCATTTGAAACATTTGGCTACAGTAATGAAGAGGCTATAGCAAGAGAAGTTGCTGATAAACATGAAGAAATATTCATTTATGAAGACAGAGCTCATTTATTTGGGTTTTGTTATTTCTGCAGACAAGTTGAGGATGGATCCAAATAAGGTGGAGGTAATTAAGAATTGGCCATCACCGAAGAGTATATTTGAGGTGAGAAGTTTCCATGGATTGGCTAGTTTCTACAGGAAGTTCATCAAGAATTTCAATGGAATTAGTGCACCGATGACGGACACAGTGAAGAAGAAACACAAGTCTTTTCACTGGATAGAAGAGGCTGAGAAAAGCTTCAATTTGTTGAAGAAGAAAACCACAGAACAACCAATTTTGGTGTTGCCTGATTTCAAAAATGCATTTCAGGTAAAATGTGATGCAAGTGGATTTGTAATAGGGGCAGTCTTGAGCCAAGAAGACGGGCCGATAACATACTTTAGCGAGAAGATGAATGAAGCAAAAGTGACATACTCCACGTATGACAAGGAGTTTTATGCTATTAT
The DNA here is from genome assembly GCA_009831015.1 of Picea engelmannii. Lineage (NCBI taxonomy): Eukaryota > Viridiplantae > Streptophyta > Pinopsida > Pinales > Pinaceae > Picea > Picea engelmannii. The sequence goes on along the minus strand of ML804860.1, from coordinate 255,247 downwards.
TCAGGCATTGAAGAAGTGGAGGAATTACTTAATACCCAAGGAGTTTGTCTTATACAGTGACAATCATGCTTTGCAATTTGTGACTCAACAAGAGAAGTTGAATCAAAGACATGTTAAATGGGTTGAATACATGCAGAACTTTACTTTTGTAATCAAGTATATTTCTGGAACTGCTAACAAAGTTGTTGATGCTTTGAGAAGGAAATGTTTTCTATTGCAGGAGTTCAAAGTCAAAACACTGGGTTTTGATGATCTCAGGGACATGTACAGAGATGATCCATATTTTAAGGAGGCGTATGAAGCAGCTGAGAATCCAATTCTCAGGGACATGATTCAATGGACAGAATACATGATCTAGGAAGGATTATTGTTTAAGGGTAATCAACTTTGTATTCCAAAATGCTCCACGAGGGATAATTTGTTGAAGGAGAAACATAGTGGAGGATTGGCCGGACATTTTGGTCATGAAAAAACATTCACAAAGCTGAATGAGTCATATTATTGGCCAGGAATGAGAGAAGACATCAAAATATTCATGGATAGATGCACAATTTGTCAGCATTCAAAAGGAAAGAAGCAGTATGCAGGTTTTTATCAGCCGTTATCCATACCTGATAGGTCGTGGGATGCAGTCAGCATGGAATTCATATTGGGGCTGCCAAGAACACAAAGAGGGTTTGATTCAATCTTTGTAGTGGTAGGCATATTTTCTAATATGGCACATTTCATACCATGTCAGAAAACCAGTGACGCAACTCACATTGCGAATCTGTTTTTCAAAGAAGTCATTCGACTTCACGGCTTACGAAGGAGCATAGTTTCAGATCAAGACACCAAGTTCGTGGAACACTTCAGGAGGACCTTATGGAAAAATATCGGAACAAACTTGTCATTCATTTCGGCTAATCATCCTCAAACAGATGGACAGAAAAAAGTTGTGAACAAAAGTTTGGAAGATTTGTTGAGGAGCTTGGTGACAAAACACCATAGTCAGTGGGAAAATATTCTGCCACAAGCGGAATTTTCTTATAATGATTCAATCAACAGAAGCACAGGGCATATTCCATTCCAAATTGTTTATGGGATGCAACCAAGAGGAGTTTCTAAATTGAGAGATTCAGAAAAGAATACAATTAGGAGTGCTAGTGCAGAGGATTTTTCATAGGCAATGAAGGAACTTCATAGCCATGTGAAGGAGCGATTGCAAAACTCGAGCCAAGAGTATAAGCGCAGAGCAGATCAACACAGGAGACAACTTCAATTTTAGGTTGGTGATTTGATTCTGGCACATCTGAGAAAAGAAAGGTTCCCAAAGGGGACATATAACAAACTGAAGATGAAGAAGATTGGACCATGTAGGGTCTTGAAGAAATTTGGGGCAAATGCTTATGAGATTGAATTACCCAATGGGATCGAAATTTCTATGATATTCAATGTCTCAGATTTGTACCCTTACAAAGCTGAGGAAGAAGGTAGTGAACAACCATAGGTTCAGTGGGCTAAATAGATGCCAGTTGCAGAGAAGCCACAGATGGAAATCATACTAGACAAAAGAGTTAGCAAGAGGACCAGGAGAAAAGAATATTTTGAATACTTTGTCAAGTGCAAAGGACATCCAGTTGAAGATGCCAGCTGGGAGAATGAAGCAGTGATCTAGAAGCGTGGATAGACCATTAGAGAGCTCATGTACATGAGCCCATGAAAAATTTTCAAGCGAGGGAGTATGATGTAGGAGCATCACCAACATCAAGCGAGCGTGGGGCAGGTGCCAACGCATTTTGGCACATGATAAAATTGTTTGAATGTTTTTGAAGTGGGTACGCCAAACATAAATGAAATAATTAAGGAAGGGCATACTTCCATATTGTAAATAGACCTTGAGCGTCCCACTCTCATCTGTATTAGGTGAAGGCATTTATGCTAGTTAATGTAAGTAGATAGCTTTAAAATTCTGAATTTGATAGTTTTAGGAGCCAGAGGGAAAACAGATATAGACACCCTCCCTTGTATTATTGTATCAATAAGAAACATTATGATTTTGGAGAGAGAAGAGAGCATAGGAGAGAAGAAGCAGAAAACTATGTAAAAGAACCCATGTACAAAAATTCTAAGATTAATCTATGAAGTTTGATTCAGAATCATGGCGTTAAAATACTTTTTGTTTATGCATGATTGAATGTTATGCTCATGCTTGTTTATTCTCTGTTATGCATTTGCTTTGATGCGTGAATGTTTGATTTCATATTAAATATATGAAATCTGAAGAAAGGGAGAGTGAGAAATGAGTTTCAATTGTTTCTCTGCCTGAGCAAGAGTTTTCCTGCAAGGAGTGCAGTGAAATCATCCGCAAGGTGTGCATTGACGGAGGTCAGACTTCATCTTTGCAAGATTAGGAGAGATAAAACGGTTCTCATTCTCGCAAAAGTGCAAGTTGAGAACAGAAGTTGTGCAAGGAGTGCGCAGGCTGAGTGAAGCCTCAGCGTTTGCAAACTGAGCAAAGTTGTGAAAGATTTTTGTCGCAAGGAGTGCGCCGAGTCAAAGAGGCTCAAATACGTGAAAGTATTTGAAGAATTTCTGCAAGGAGTGCACGCAGGAATTTTCCCCAAAAGGACTTGAGTATTTTTATTTATTTTTCAATTAAGCTCAAGAGGGCTAGTGCCTTGAAGAGTTTTGAGGAGGCGCAACAACGTTGTCACAGGAAGGATAAATTTTGTGGAAGAGTACCGTGTTCATTTCACATAAATCGTCAAGGGAGCTTTGAACGATTGGAGTTCTCCATGGAGAACTCACGAGGTCCCAGAAGCCGTCAGATCCCACAGAGGAGAAAGAAGGTTATGGTATGTGCTTTCTAAGTGTAAATTTAGGAGAATAGAGTTGTAGGATCTAGGCTAACAGGGCCGTCAGATCACTCACATATTTTGCATCTCGGGGTTTCAGGAGGTGAATGGTCGAAACCTTTGTAGAGAAGACTCGCGAAAGCGCGAAAGGCAAATTCCTGAGATAGCGAGGGAATTTGAGACGTTCGCCGAAAGAAGGGCACATGTCACGAGATCACTCGTATCAGGGACTCGGACATCGGAGGTTTGAAGGATAAGTTTTTCAACTTCGCGAGTGGCGAAGCTATGAAGTGAATCAAGACCATCTGTTAGGAGGAGGACAGGTGGTAGAGATCTAGATATCTCACGAACTCGGAGGTTCGCAGGGTGAGAGTCCAAGAGTTGAGCACTCCAAGTCATGAGAAGCAAAGTCGCGAAGTGCCAAGAGCCAACATGAGGGACACGCGACAGAACTGCATGGTGGGCTCGGGAAGTGGACCAACGGACACACGTCAAATATTCAGAGGAGTCAACACCCCGTTGACCTCTCGTGTCTCGGGTACTTGAGAGAAAAGTGAACAAAGGTTCGAGCCTTTGACTTGCGAAGTCGCGATAAGAGAGAACAAGAGGAGAAAGGTTAATTCTTTCCTCTCAGAGGTTCGGTAAAGAAAGGTACCAAGGCTCGATGGTTGAACTTGCGAAGGCGTGAGAGGGGAAAAGTGATAGCATTTAGCCTAGTTGGTGGTCGCACAAGGAGGGTGCTGATGAAAAGGGAGCCATAACCATTTCACAGTCTCGGGCATCACAAATTTGGAGGAGGAAAGCTCGAAGTTTCAACTTGCCAACTCGTGAAATCGCGAACCGCGAAAAAGAACCTGTGGATCGATTTGAAAGGGGGTTCCAGCAGAGAATTTGAGAGAGTCGATCCAGCTCGAAGGGCATATAGAACGATCCTATGAGAATATCTCTGTCACAGGGGCTAATAAGGTCTGTGTCAAGACTTCTTCTTCAAGTTCCCCATTCAGAAAAGTTGATTTTATGTCCATCTGATATACTTTAACATTTTTGGAGCATGCATAAGCTAAAATCAAATGGATTGCTTCCATTCTGGAAACTGGGGAAAATGTGTCTTCAAAGTTGATTACTTCAATATGTGCATATCCTTTACATACCAATATATCTTTGTTCCTTGTAACTTGTCCATCTTCATTCAATTTATTCCTGAAAAACCATTTTTTGTCGATCACATTCTTATTCTTTGGTCTTGGAACCAATTCCCAAGTGTCATTTTTCTATATTTGATCCAATTCTTCATCCATGGCCTTATTCCAAAATTCATCCTTGCTGGCTTCTTCAAAACAGTTTGGTTCAATTCTAGATACGAGTGCTAGGTGTGTTTGTTCTGGTGAACGAATTTTTCTTCTAGTCTCAACTCCTGCATCTTTGTTTCCAATAATCTGATCTGAAGGATGATTCTTCTGTACTCGTTTTCTGGGTGTCTTTGGAGATACTTGTTGAACTTGCTCTTCTACTTCTGTCGGATTCTCTTCATCTTCCTCTTTTTCTTCTTCTTTTTTTTCATCTTCTTCTTCAAAAAGTTGTTTTATTGATTTGTTTTCTTCTTCCTTTGATTATGGTCTGCTTGTTTCATCAATTGTTACGTTGATGCTTTCCACAACTTTGTTTAATCTTAGATTGTAACACTTGTATGTTTTCCTTGTACTTGATTAACCAACAAGTATTCCTTTGTCCACATGATAGTCAAACTTTCCCATTCTGCCATGTTCTCTTTTGATGTAGCATTTGCTTCCAAAAACTCTGAAGTGCTTCACATTTGTTGATCTTCCTTTCCATAGATCGTAGGGAGTTTTAGCAGTGTTTTTTCTGAGAATTACTCTATTTTGAATGTGAACTGTTGTATGCACTACCTGTGTCCAAAAAATATCTGTCAACTTTGAATCCATTATCATTGTTCGAGCAATTTCTTTTACTGTCTTGTTCTTTCTTTCAACAACTCCATTTTGTTGAGTTGTCATAGTGATGGAGAATTGCCTTTTTATTCCATGATTGCTGTAGTAGTCCATAAATTCCTTTGAGGTGAATTCTCCTCCATTATTCGATCTTAAGCATTTGATTCTTGAATCCATATCATTTTCAACCATTTCCTTGTAGATCCTGAAATTTTCAAAAGCTTCTGATTTGTTCTTGAGAAAGCAAACTGCAGTCATTCTTGTATAATCATCAACTAATAACATAAAGTATCTCTCACCTTTTAAGCC
>ML804860.1:221926-240166 GCA_009831015.1 Picea engelmannii | reverse complement strand
AGTAGCCCCAAGAGGAGAATGGACCTTTGCCATTGATGTCAAAGGGTGAGAGATAATCGCATTGATGTGATTGATGTCTATTGATGGGAGAGACTGATGTGGAAAGATAGTCACATTGACTATTGATGAAGAGCATGCCTTGTCTCCATGTTGACATCAATAATTGGTAATTGGAGCTGACATAAATGTTGGTATTGACATTAATGCCAAAGGGGGAGATTGTTGGATCATGTTGTCATTGATGCCAATGGTTTGACTATTTGGGAGAATGTTGGATTATATGTCATTGATCTAAATGGTTTGGTTTGATTGATGTCATTGATTGATGTCAAGTAATTGATTGATTTGATGCCCTTGATGAGAATGATATATGTCCAAGTGGAAACCAATTGATAAAAATGGATCATTGATATGATGCATTGATGAAGATAGATCAATGAGTTCTCATTGATACATGATGCATAGTTGATATATATGATGCAATGGTGAATTGATGCAAAGATGAATCATTATTGTCTTATCATGGTTGATAAGGTGCACAAATGGATGAACTCCAAAGTGGTCCCCTTATGGTGAAATCCCTCACGGGAAGACGCTTTACGGATTGAGTTATCCTAAAATAATGGTTGGAGGACCCATGCTTGCATGTGGATTAATGAGATGAAGCTCAATGAAGCTGTTGGTGAAACTATCCTAGATGGATAGTGCTTGACATGCCATTTCCGGTGGTATGTGGAATGTCACATAACTTCTCCTGGTTTGAGAATTATGGCTCTACAAAGTTGAAGGACCCTTATATGATGGCTTGAAGCCCCAAAAGGTCAAAGAAGTCAAAGTGCTTGAAAAGAAGAAATCATTATTTAAATGATAAAGTAAAGTGAAAAAATCAAGATGGATTATTTAATGATAAAGTAAAGTGACAAAATCAAGAAGGAATATTTAAATGATAAAGTATTGGAGAACTTTCTATTCATGGAAAGTGGTTAACCCTAAAATAAGGAAAATAGGTTAAGTGACCTAGAAATGGGTTAAGTAACCTAAAAATGAGTTAAGTGACCTAGAAGATGAAAGTATAAATAAGAAGCTAGGATCTCTTGTAAAATGTACATTTGGTGAGAATCCTTGTGGATCAATGGAGAGCTTCTTGTGAATATCTTTTGGAGTATTGATGGAGATCTTCTTGTGAGAGAATATTATTGGTGTGGATCTCTTGAGCATGATTGAAGATCTATTCTGAGGAAGAGAGAAAGAGGAGGATCTCATGGATGCATCAAAGTTTCGACAATGTCGGAGATCTTGACGGAAAAAGTATCGTATTCACAGAAAACCCTATTTTCTAATGCCCACGCGGGTTGTCTGTGTATAGGGTGTGTGTACACGTGGGATGGTTGTGTATAGGGTGAGTGTACATGCGGTTTGATTGTGTACGGGGAGTGTGGACTGAATAACCTCATGGAGATTTGTGTTTGAGCTGCTGCCAAGCTCTTGGATGATGAGGCAGGTTCCAAATCTGCATTCTATGGCCTCAGATCGATCACTAGGACACTGGTATGGTTACATTATTATCTTGATAGATACTATTGTTTGATATGTTGTGAATGCTTAGGGAATTCTTGGTATGGCTTCTATGATGTGGCTCAATTTGGTTTATTTGGTTGATAGAGTGAGAAACACTCTTGTGATTCAATAGTGACATGATTGCTATGGTATACTAGTTATGTATACATGATTGAGATAGCATTCATATTGATTTATTGTGGAGCATGAGAAAGATATTGGAGAACTTGGATGTGTTGTGACTGGCTATGGGTCAGTTTGGACAGTGGAAGATAGAAGATAAAGTTATTGTAGGTTGCAGAGGATCTGAGCATGTGAAGAAAAGAAAAACCCTAGTTTCTCAGAAGCATACGCTTGTTTCATTATACACTGGTCGCGTTCACACGTGGGTTGTAGTGAGCCAGGGAGCATACAGACGTGGGCTGCACTACTGGTAGGTCGTGTACCTGTTGACAGATTGATATTTGTTGAGGATTGTTGCCTCATCTCAGTTGGTGCTGAGAATGTAAGCCGAGTCTTGCATATAGAGCTGGTGCTCTTGTAGAGTTGTACTCTATTCAATTGTGGCTGATAAACCCCAAGGATTGTAGTCCGTAATAAAAAGAAAATTGTACATACATCTTGTGTTCTTTGTGTCCATTGTGATGATGACTTGTTGATGATATATTGCTGATATATGTTGTTGATATGTGCCTACATCTAATTGGTTATAAATGACAACAATGGGTAATGAATAAATGTTCAATGCTAATTGATGAGTTTTTGTGCAAGAGGGAAGTTTTGGGAAAAATAGCCCCACACTCATTCACCCCCCCTCTAAGTGTGGTAGGTGTTGTCCAACAAATATATCATAACTCATACCATTACCCATCAAACAAACTTGGGTCCATTACCCAAACCTGGGGTCTCCAACTTTGCATGGCCATAACTCTCTAACCGTGAGGAATTATGTGACGTTCCACATACCACCGGAAATGAAATGACAAGCACTATCCATCTAGGATATTTTCCCTGACAAAATCACTTTCTTTTATCTCATTATTCCATAATTAAGCATGGGTTCTCTTACTCCACAAAGCATCTTCCTGTGAGGGCTTTCACCATAAGGGGACCACTTTGGAGTTCATCCATATTTACTTCTTATAAACCATGAAAAAACAATAATGAGTCATATTTACATCAAACAATATTGGGTCCATTACCCAAGCCTTTGTGCTATAGGGATTTCTTCAAGGGTTGACATCAATGAAAACCAACCCTAATCAACAACTGCAACATTTCCACTGTCGTTTTTGATGTCTAAGTGTCCCACCACCTGAATGTAGTGGGATTCCCAAATCATCTTTTCCCGCTCGCTTGATTGATTTAGAATTGGATCTAGGAGCCAAAATGAGTCCAGGAAGGCCTAAAATTCAGAGTTCTCAGAATGGCTTCAAAACGGAGGTGTGCATAAGGCTCATTGATACAAACCCAACACAACTTGAACAGGCTCAAATGAACGTCGTATCTGAAATATATCGTGGTCTATTCATTTTGTCAAACATGCAAAAAAAATTGTTGACTGTACAGTCCATATAGTGCTCATGTGGAAACTAAATGTACATGTCGTATGACCATAAACATGATGTGGACGGGTGCATTGGCGTTGACGTGGGCAGGTGCATATGTTGACAAGTCAAATCATGACATGTGGCACAACTGCAAGGGTGACACATGGCACAGGATGACGTGGTAGGTACAGAGGATCCTGACTGGGCAAACACATGTTGACAGTTGGATGAATCAACATTTGACACATGGAAGGTTGTGGGAAAGTGGTAAGGTACCATGTGCCATACGCATGGGCTGCCATGTGACACCCATTCATTGGTTGATCGGTTGCAAAATTTTAAGGGGTCAACAGGAATCAAACACGTGACCTTTGGTACGGATCAGAATGTTTTGGCAGGTCTAGGCTACCAACCCTCCCAAGGTATGGCTTAACCTCTATAGTGCGGATTAAACATTAAAAGTTACCATGACATAATTTTGATGGAGAATAGGGTTGGGGCCTAGGCCCAACCCCGACACATGCTCCATAAAACCTTTATATATAACCTTGCTCTTAAAACCAATGGCGCGGATATGTTAGAGCCTAGCCCCGGTTGTGGGCATATACATATGACCAGACCCCTCCGTTATATGGTTAGCGTGGACTTTGTAAAGTGCTCGGTTAGATGGGCTAGCCCACCGACCAGGGCACATGACCAGGACCTACAAATCAAGGTCTAACTGCAGAGGAGTGCATGGAGGTATTAGCCCGAGGCCATATTGCCACGATTGCGACCAAGGTCCAGGAATCTAGTGGGGCCAACGCGCCAAGCCTTAGCGCTTGGGCACATGGAAACACTCCATATGAACAAGAGCCTACGAAAAAGGGGTTGTGCCCAAATTTATGCCAAAAGTGGGTTTGTCCACTATATAATAATATTTTTATTGATCTAATGTATGATATTGATGGATTTTAGCCATTTTTGGAGGATCTTGGGCCCTTTTTGAGGCTAGATCTTGGGGGGAAGTTGGGAGGTTTTACCCACTTCAAATCTATATAAGCTAGAGGTTCTTGAAGCCATGAAGGGAGGTTAAAAACAGGAAAATTTTGAAGCATTTTTTAGCCAAAACCATTTTAATGCAAGGAAGCCATTGAGGAGAGCACCTTTGCAGGCCATTTATGGGAGCTTCGTTCATCCGATTTCACTGATGTCAATTTTTTTGGGTTCTTGATATCTAGTAGAAAACGACCAGATCAGTTTGTAATCCATTTTTCAATGATATGATGTACTTTTGAAGATTTGAACATAAATAATAAAGACTCACCCACTTAGACAAACGCCCAGAGACATAGGAGAGATTGTCGAACTCCATTATCAACTTCTATTGTTATGGTTTGTTGTTTTTTTATGCTTATTTCCACATCTATATATGTATATATGGCTGCCATGTTTCTTTATTAATTTTTCCTCTTTCATTCAATTCCTAAATGGTAATTTAACTCATGCTTTAAAACTCAACCATTGTCGTTAAAAGATGTTTTCGGATCAAGTGGTATCAGAGCTAGTTGACGGTTGGTTTTTGAGTTTGCATGATTACCAGGGAAATGATGAATCATGGTGAAGGTGAGATTTTTGAAGAGAATCCAGATATTGGATTGAGAAAGAGAACTTCTCAAAGAGAGAATATCGCATTGAAAGAGGGACTTACTCATGATGAGAAAGAGTTTTGACAAAATTTCTTCGCCATTTCAAAGATGATGAAGGTTCTATATGAGAATTACTTGGAATGGAAGAGACCGGTTCTAGGTGAATCTTCAAAGGTCAAAAGTGAAGAAGGAGAGGATCCTCCTCAAATTCCTCCTTCACCTACTTCTTCTCCATCAACTTCTTCTTCTTCAAGTTCAAGTTCTAAATCCACTACAAGAAAACATGTCCATAAACATAAACAAGAAATGCCTTTACTTAAGCTTGACGTGAAATTTGAATTACTTATGCATGATGGCGAAGTTAAAGTAGAGAGACTTGATAATTGGGTCAGAGAGATGGAGGTTTATTGAATTGTGCAACAAATCAAGGATGAGGAAACTCAAATGAAGTTGGCATAGATTAGACTTGTAGGCACAACACTCATCTAGTGGCAAAGCAAGTTGCAAAATGGCACACAACAAGTGGGTAATGTATTTCCATCATGGAAAATTTTTGTTTCTGCAATTAGAAATCAATTCTATCATTTGGTTTATAAAGAGAAGGATTTAATTGAATGGAAAAGTCATAAACTAATAAAATATCAAAAAATGCAAGAATAAACAAATGGATTTCATAAAATGGCATTGATATTAGATATTCCTTTACATACTCAAGAAACTCTTATGAAGTATATAGGAGTTTTAACTACACATATTTGTAACACTGTATTTATGTTTGGACCTACTAATATTGATGAGGTTTCTATTCAAGAAACATATATTGAAGCAGGGAAAACATGAGTTGGTATATCAGGTGAATTAACTTCAAAGAAAGAGGACAGAAGGAAGTGGAATGGCAAGAAAGGAAGAGAATCCCTCTTGCAAGCATTGCAAGAAAGAAGGGCATGATGAGGACCATTGTTGGAAATTGCATCCTAAGAAGAGACAAAAGTGGTTCAAATAAAGGAAAGGGAGGAAAACAATTGCAACATCAACACGACCAAGAGACTTGGGATCGGATTCAGGTGATGAATCTTAAATTTCAGCAGTTGCTTTGGCAGGTAAAATTGGTGATGTATTTGATTCTAGAAGTAAATTGTTTCACATGAGGGTCATAATGAGACATACTAAGGTTGACACATTGATAGATAATGGATCTAAAACTAACTTGATTTCAGAGGAAGTGGTTAAATAATTTGGATTAAACACTCAGATGCATCATAAGCCTTACTCACTTAAATGGATAAGCAACAACCATAAATTGCACATAACAAAGCAATGCACATTAAAGTTTTAAATTCCATCTAATTTTGTGGATGAGATAACATGTGATGTGGTGCCACTCAATGAATATGGAATGGTCTTAGGTAGTCCTTATTTGTATGATCATAAAGCAAACTTCTACAGGGAACATAATCAATATCACTTAATCAAAGAAAACAAAGAATATGTGGTACATGCTCATCATTTAAAAGAAAATCAATCTCTTCAAACAATGGAACAATTAATAAAGCCGACTCATGCAAGAAACACACCTATAATTGTTTCAAATCAAGTAATTGATCTTAAGAAAGAACAAGAGATGATTGTAGAATGGAAGATCAATCACACTTTGCTTCAAGATAAGCTAATGTCGTGCAAGTATTACAAACATATTATCTCAATTGCAGTCATATTTATAATGTTATCATTAGTAATGTTGTCAACATGGATGATAGTGGCTTCAGTAATATGTGACAGAGTACAAGTGGCTAACAATATGATGTCAGTTATCATGGTTGTTTTACATTTGATCCTAATGAGACAGGTGCACACGACAAAGTTTAGAGACAGAGAACAAGTCGAGTGGCATATCCCGCACTTGATGACTGGTTAGTATCCTTTTGGAGGACCAAATAGTCTTTAGTGGGGAGGTGTGATCCAATATTGGATCTAGGAGCCAAAATGGGTCTAGGAAGGCTTAAAAATAAAAGTTCCCAGAATGACTTCAAAACAAATGTGTGTGTAGGCCTCATCTATATGAACCCAACACAACTTGAATGGGCTAAAACAAATGTCATATGAGAAAAATATCGCTATCGGTTCATTTTGGAAAACATGCAAAAACAATTGTAGATTGTACAATCTATACAGTCTATATAGTGTTGACGTGGCAATTGAATGTACATACCATACGACCGTAAAAATGATGTGTCAGGGTGTGTTGGCACTGATGTGGGAAGGTGCATATCTGGACGAGTCAGATCATGAAACGTGGCTTCACTGCAAGGGTGACACGTGGCACGGGATGACGTGGTAGGTATAGAGGATGCTGACTAGGAAGACACGTGTTGACAGTTGGACGAATCAACGTTTGACAAATGGTAGTTTGTGGGAAAATGGTAAGGTGTCACGTGGCCCAGTCATGGGCTGCTAGGTGGCACCCATTCATTGGTTGATCGATTGCAAACGTTTATGGGTTCAATGGGAATCGAACCCATGGCCTCTGGTATGGGTCAGAACGTTTTGGTAGGTTCAGGATACTAGCCCACCCAAGGTATGGATTAACCTATATAACACGTATTAAACATTTAAAGTTACCATGTTGTAATTTGGATGGAGAATAGGGTTGGGGCCTAGGCCCAGCCCAAACATGTGCTCCATAAAACCTTTCTATATAAACTCGTTCTTAAAACCGATGGCACGTATATGTTAGAGCCTAGCCCCGATCGCAGACATATACATATAACAAGACCCCTCCATTATATAGTTAGCGTGGACTGTGGATAGCGATTGGTCGGGTGGGATAGCCCGCCAACCAAGGCGCATGAACAAGACCTTCAAATCGAGGGCTAACTACAGAGGGGTGTGTGGAGGTATTAGCTCGGGGCCATATTGCCATGATTGTGACCAAGGGCTAGGAATCCAGGGGGGGCAATGCACCAGGCATTAGTGCTTGGGCACATGGAAGTATTCCAACTTCTCTTGTTATGGTTTGTTGTTGTTTTATGCTTATTTCCACATCTATATATGCATATATGGATGTCATGTTTCTTCATTATTTATTCCTCTTTCATTAAATTCGTAAATGGTAATTTAACTCATGCTTTAAAACTCAACCATTGTTGTTAAAAGATATTTTTGGATCAAGTGGTATCAAAGCTAGTTGACGGTTGGTTTTTGAGTTTACATGATTACCAGGGAAAGGCTGAATCGTGGTGAAGGTGATCTTGTTGAAGAGAATCCATAGATTGGATTGAGAAAGAGAACTTCTCAAAGAGAGAAGATGGCATCGGAAGAGGGACTTACTCATGATGAGAAATTTTTTTGACAAACTTTCTTTTCCATGTCAGAGATGATGAAGGTTCTATATGAGAATTACTTGGAATAGAAGAGACCATTTCTAGGTGAATCTTCAAAGGTCAAAAGTGAATAAGGAGAGAATCCTCCTCAAATTCCGCCTTCACCTCCTTCTTATCCATCAAATTATTCTTCTTCAAGTTCAAGTTCTAAATCCACCACAAGAAAACATTTCCATAAACAAAAAAAACAAATGCCTTTACTTAAGCTTGACGTGAAATTTGAATTACCTATGTATGATAGTTAAGTTAATGCAGAGAGACTTGATAAATGGGTCAGATAGATGGATGTTTATTGCAATGTGTAACAAATCAAGGATGAGGCAACTCAAATCAAGTTGGCATCGCTTCGACTTGCAGGCACAACACTCATCTGGTGGCAAAGCAAGTTGAAAAATGGCACACAACAAGTGGGTAATGTATTTCCATCATGGCAAGTTTTTGTTTATGCACTTAGAAAGAAATTCTATCCTTTGGGTTATAAAGAGAAGGATTTAATTAAATGGAAAGGTCTTAAACTAAGAAAAGGAAAAAACAATGTAAGAATACATAGATGGATTTCGTAAAATAGCAGTGATGTTAGATATTCCTTTACATACTCAAGAAACACTTACGAAGTATATAGGAGGTTTACCTGCACATATTTGTAACATTGTATTTATGTTTGGAACTACTAATCTTGATGAGGTTTCTGTTCAAGAAACATACATTGAGGCAGGGAAAACAAGGGTTGGTGTATCAGGGGAATCAAATTCAAAGAAAGAGGACAAAAGGAAGTGGAATGGCAAGAAGGAAAATTCAGTGGAAAGAAAGGAAGAGAAGCCCTATTGCAAGACTTGCAAGAAAGAAGGGCATGATGAGGACCATTTTTGGAAATTGCATCCCAAGAAGAGACCAAAGTGGTTCAAAGAAAGGAAAGGGAGGTAAACAGTTGCAACAACAACATGACCAATAGACCTGGGATCAGATTCAAGTGATGAATCTAAAATTTCAGCGGTTGGTTTGGTAGGTAAAATTAGTGATGGATTTGATTCTAGAAGTAAATTGTTTCATATAAGGGTCATAACGAGACATACCAAATTCAACACATTGATAGATAGTGGATGTCAAACTAACTTGATTTCAAAGGAAGTGGTTAAAGACTTGGGATTAAACACTCATATGCATCATAAGCCTTACTCACTTAAATGGATAAGCAACAACCATAAATTGCACATAACAAAGAAATGCACATTAAAGTTTTCAATTTCATCTAAGTTTTTGGATTAGGTAACATGTGATGTGGTGCCACTCAATGAATGTGGAATGGTATTAGGTAGTCCTTATTTGTATGATCACAAAGCAATCTTCTACAGGGAACATAATCAATATCACTTAATCAAAGAAGGAAAATAATATGTGGTACATCCTCATCATTTAAAATCAAATCAATATATTCACACAATGGAATAACTAATAAATGTGGCTCATGCAAGAAACACACCTATAATTGTTTCAAATCAAGTAATTGATCATAAGCAAGAACACAAGATGATTGTAGAATGGAAGATCAATCACACTTTGCTTCAAGATAAGCTAATGTTGTGTAAGTATTACAAACATATTAGCTCGATTGCAGTCATATTTATGATGTTATCATTAGTAATGTTGTCAACATGGATGATAGTGTCTTTAGTAAGATGTGATAGAGTACAAGTGGCTAACAATATGCTGTCAATTATCATGGTTGTTTTACAATTGATCTTCATGAGATAGGTGCACAGAACATAGTTTAAAGATAGAGAACAAGTTGGGTGTCCTATCCCACACTTGATGATTGGTTAGTATTCTTTTGGAGGACCAAAATGTCTTTAGTGCGGAGGTGTGATCCAGAATTGGATCCAGGAAGGCCTAAAAATAAAAGTGCTCAGAATGGCTTCAAAACAAACGTGTGTGTAGGCCTCATCGATATGAACCCAATGCAATTCGAACGAGCTTAAATAGACATCGTATGCGAAAGATATCACAATTTGTTCCTTTCGTCAAATAAGCAAAAACAATTGTTTTCTGTACAGTCCATACAATGTTGACAGAGCAACTGATTGTATAGGCCATACGACCGTAAAAATGATGTGGAAGGGTGCATTGGCATTGACGTGGGTAGGTGCAGATGTGGATGAGTGATATCGTGACACGTGGCTTCACTGAAAGGGTGAGACTTGGCATGGGCTGACCTGGCAGGTACAGAGGGTGCTGATTGGGCAGAAACCTTTTGACAGTTGGATGAATCAATGTTTGACACATGGCACTTTGTGGGAAAGTGTTAAGGTTACACATGGCCCAGTCATGGGCTGCCATGTGGCACCCATTTATTGGTTGATCGATTGAAAAATTTTATGGGTTCAATGGGAATCAAGCCCTTGACCTCTAGTCTGGGTCAGAAAGTTTTGGCAGGGCCTAGATAGCAGCCCGCCCAAGGTATGGCTTAAACTCTATAGCACAAATTAAAAATTTAAAGTTATTATGTTTTAATTTGGATGGAGAATAGGTTTGGGGCCTATCCCTAGCCCCTATGCACACTCCATAAAACATTTCTATATAACCTCACTCTTAAAACCGATGGCGCAGATATGTTAGAGCCTAGCCCTGGTCGCGGGCGTATACATATGACAATACCCCTCCATTATATGGTTAGCACATACTATGGAGAGAGCCCATTTGGCTAGCTTGGTTCATCGACCAGGGTGCATGACCAAGACCTGCAAATCGAGGGCTAACTACAGAGGGGCACACTGAGGTATTAGCCTAATGCCATATTGCCACAATTGCGACTAAGGGACATGAATCCAAGGGGGGCTGCGTGCTAGGACTTAGCACTTGGGCACATGAAAACACTCCATATGACTAGGATCCTGTGAAAAAGGGGTTGTGCTTGAATTTATGTAAAAAAATGGGTTTGTCCACTATATAATAAGATTTTTATTGATTTAATGTCTGATATTTATGGATTTTAGCCATTGTTGGAGGATCTTGGGCCCTTTTTGAGGCCAGATCTTGGGGGAAAGTTGGGAGGTTGTTACCCACTTCAATTCTATATAAATAATAGGTTCTTGAAGCCATGAAGGAAGGTTCATAATAAGAAAATTTTGAATAATGTTTTAGCCAAAGCCATTTTTATGCAGGGAATCCATTGAGGAGAGCAGCTTTGTGGGCCATTTCTGGGAGCTTCATTCATCCGATTTTAGTGTCATCAGTTTTGTTGGATTCTTGAGATCTGGTAGAACAAGACCAGATCCATTTGTAATCCATTTGGCACTGATATGATGGACTTTTGAAGCTTTTAACAGAAATAAGAAAGCCTCACCCAATGAGGCAAAGGCCCGGAGATGTAGGTGAGATTGCTGAACTCTATTATCAACTTATCTTGTTATGGTTTGTTGTTGTTTTATGCTTATTTCCACATGTATGTATGTATATATGGATGCCATGTTTCTTCATTAATTTTTCATATTTCATTCAATTCCTAAATGGTAATTTAACTCATGATTTAAAACTCAACCATTGTCGTTAAAATATATTTTTGGATCAAGTGGTATCAAAGCTAGTTGATGGTTGGTTTTTGAGTTTGCATGACTACCAGGGAAAGGCTGAATCATGGTGAAGTTGAGATTGCTAAAGAGAATCCATAGATTGGATTGAGAAAGAGAAATTCTCAAAGAGAGAAGATGGCATCGGAAGAGGGACTTACTCATGATGAAAAAGATTTTTGACAAACTTTCTTTGCCATGTCAGAGATGATGAAGGTTATATATGAGGATTACTTGGAATGGAAGAGATTGGTTGTAGGTGAATATTCAAAGTTCAAAAATGAAGAAGGAGAGGATCCTCCTCAAATTCCTCCTTCAACTCCTTCTTCTCCATCAACTTCTTCTTCTTCAAGTTCAAGTTCTAAATCCACTACAAGAAAACATGTTTATAAACATAAAAAACAAATGCCTTTACTTAAGCTTGATGTGAAATTTGAATTACCTAAGTATGATGGTGAAGTTAATGCAGAGAGGCTTGATAACTGGGTCAGACAAATGGAGTTTTATTGCAGTGTGCAACAAATCAAGGATGAGGAAACTCAAATCAAGTTGGCATCACTTAGACTTGCAGGAACAACACTCATCTAGTGGCAAAGCAAGTTGCAAAATGGCACACAACAAGTGGGTAATGTATTTCCATCATGAAAAGTTTTTGTTTCTACACTTAGAAAGAAATTCTATCCTTTGGGTTATAAAGAGAAGGATTTAATTGAATGTCAAGGTCTTAAACTAAGAAAAGGAAAAAAAGTGCAAGAATACATAGATGGATTTCGTAAAATGGCATTGATGTTAGATATTCCTTTACATACTCAAGAAACTCTTATGAAGTATATAGGAGGTTTACCTGCACATATTTGTAACACTGTATTTATGTTTGGACCTACTAATATTGATGAGGTTTATGTTCAAGAAACATACATTGAGGTAGGGAAAACATGAGTTGGTGTATCAGAAGAATCAACTTTAAATAAAGAGGACAAAAGGAAGTGGAATGGAAAGAAGGAAAATTTAGTGGAAAGAAAGGAACAGAAGCCCTCTTGTAAGAATTGCAAGAAAGAAGGGCATGATGAGGACCATTGTTGGCAATTGCATCCCAAGAAGAGATAAAAGTGGTTCAAAGAAGGGAAAGGGAGGAAAACAGTTGCATCAACAATATGACCAACAAACTATTGATGTATGAAGCTATGGGAGACATCCTCCAGCTTACAAACATGTGAGATGTGGAACATAGCAGCTATGCGAAGTCTTTTTCTCAGCTTACAAACCTGAGAGAAATCCCCTATGAAGGGTTCATGGTTCCTATCTGGGACAGAGTTGGGAACATAAATATGGCCTCCTCCATGACGTGAGTGATAATAAATCCAGATGATTATCCGATGTAAGAGCGTTCTGTTGAGTTAGGACGTGCCTATGTCTGAGCACAAGGTGAACGTGGGAAATCCCAAAAGTTCTAGGCACATAATCATGAGAACATAATTGAAGATGATGTGATGGCCTCCTTTGAGAAGGAACAGAGTTGATGAGAAGACTCCAGATGATCCTTGTGTAGGTGGAAGTGGGAAAGAAGATCTATAGAGTGGACGTGTCTGTGGATGAGCACATGTGAATGTGTGATGACCTGGTTCATATGTGTAATGCAATGAATGAGGTCCATTGCATACCTATGGATTTTCCCCTAGTGGATGAGAACTAGTGGGTGTATCAGATCCTTTTCTATATATTTTTCAAGAGTCAGACCTACCTATAACCCTAGTTATTGTGTAAAGGGTATAGGTTGGCCCTACCTTTTGTGTCTAAAGATAAACTATAAAAGATAATTTATATTAATAGTAATATTAATAGTAATGTTAATTATTATAATAATAAATAAATAATATATCTAAGTGAGGTCGTCCCTATTGTGCCAATAGACACTTTACTTGATAGGACAAGTCTAATATAAGTAAGAGGAAATCTTTCATTGTAGACACACACACACTTAGGTGTTTTGGAAATTTGAGCAAGTACTTCTCTTTGGAAAAGGTGTGCACCTCTCTTGGGCACTAGTGTTCTAGGGCTTAAGAACCCTCTTGTGTGATAAGTAATTATTGGTGGTGAAAGGTCTTTCTCTTGAAGAATATAGTAAAGGATTTGGCTGGGTTTTTCTCCCTTGTTTGATAAGGGTTTCCTGGGATATATCTTGTGTTCTTGTGCATGGTGTTTCTTCTTGTGATCTTGGTTGCTGCAACATTCTTGTTTATGGTTAAGACAAGATGAAATTAAATGAACTACATGCTTAACCTAGCTCATGAAAATTCAACATGGTATCAGGGCATAGGTCTTGAAAGAACCCATTGCATGAGAATTCTTCACAAGAAAAAAAAACGTCCTTCTTGTCATACATGAAAATGAGGGCTTTTTATTGAAGAATCTTTTCAGCCTCAAAACCATCTAGAAAAGTGTGCCCTAACCCAAGGAACTCTTTGGCACATTCAGCGCACCTTTTCAGTGGGTAGATCTCCTGAAAAGTGAAACCCTAGTTTTCACAAAGTACCAGAAGTACCAGAAAACTAGAAGTACCAGAGTACCAGAAGTACCAAAAAACAAGAAGTACAAGAAAACCTGAAGCACCAGTCCAGAAATCCACTGGTCAAGTTTGAGGGGGAAAAATTTGGATTTTCAGAAATCTGACTGCACCAGCTTACTTGCCTCAGCCCAACACATCTTCCCCTGGATCAAAATTTCAAAATTTGAAGTTTGAAAAATTAGGGTTTCCTCATAAAACCCTAAGTTGCAGTTGTAGTTACAGCTTCAGAATCAGTTGCAGTATCAATTGTAGTTGTAGTATCAGTTGAATAATTAGTTGTTGTACCAGTTGCAGTCACCCTTGAAGTATTTTAAGAAGTTGGTAAATATTATTGTTGATACAGATGGTGCCACTACCTGCAAATGCTATTAGAGGTATGTACTCACATATGTTTAAATTGTTAATATTCAAAGGGTATTTGCACGAGAAGGGATATCTTGTCATGGATACAGAAGGATCTCAAGATCCAACACATTCAGAATAATAATGTAACGCAGGCTTGATTATTCTGACATGCATCTATTTGTTAAGTCATTTATTTGATCTAGGTTGCATGTTGAAGCTGTGACCATCATACTAACCTTTGGTCAAAATTAAAGTCAAGATATTAGATGTATTAAAGTCGAGATCATAGAGTTTGTTCTCTAACCCAACCTTCTGTCAATATAGAATATTGTCCTAGTACAAAAGATAGGTTGAAGAAAGAACTTGTTATCTTGAGTGAAGAAGACTTGGAAGAAAAGAAACACACTGGAAGTGAAGACTCCAGGTTTGATTGTTGTAATTGTCATTCCTCTAACTTATATTTCTAAAGTTTTCTACATTGCAAATAGGTTTTGTAGCTGTGATAACAATCCTTAAAATTGTTTTGATTCTAGAGATGTACTCATTATTCTCCTTTAGGAGATATTCTTATTTTGGTTCCTCTTGTTTTCGTGTTCCAGACAGGTCAAGAACAAAGGAAGATGCTTATCCTTCAGAGGGAGTCAAAACTATTTGAGAAAGAGGAATAATACAACCATCCTTGAGACAATCAATGCAATAATGCATGATCAGAATCTTTCTATAATTTCATGGGAAGAAGCATGCATGATGTAGTATATGTTCAGAACAAGAGTCTTCACCAGAATAGAAGCCTTCACCAGAGTGAAGCCTGAGATTGAACACTTCAGGTTATTTGGGTGCCCAGTGTATCTTAATGTACCCAAAGAGAAGAAGTACAAGATAGATCCTTTAGAAAGAAAGGATACAATGAATCTTCAAAGACATTCCAGATCGTCATCCTTGGTCAGAGAAAGACTAAGACAAGCAGAAACATTATCCTCGAAGAAGAGATAGTCTTTCAAATATCCAGAGAATCTTAGACGGAGATTGACAGTAATACTATACCTTCTCCCCCTTTAGCATTTCAGAGGGAGAAAGACATTATTCCAGTTGATCTAGTTTCCCCATTTGATATGCTCAGTGATATTGTAGCAAGGCATAAAATGTCTTCCTAGACTCACTCTACAAGAGGCAGAAAAGAATACAAGCTTCTTAAGGCACCTTCTGAGAAAGTAAAATATTTTTTCAAAGCTATCCTCCAGTCATGAGACACTTCATTGATGATAAGACTCCATGTCTTAGAAAAAAAAAAAGAGAACCAGTATGGCCAAGTGCCATAACAAAAGAGTACCAATATACTTTAATAGGATGGTGCATAAGATATCATTTAGGGACCAGAAGGAGCAACCTATGGTAAATCATGCAGCTAATGAAAGTATCAAGGTAATACAAAATGAGATCTATAGCCAGAGGTTTCTCTCAAACATAGGGAGTTGTCTATGATGAAACACATGAATCAGTGAACCAGATACACTTCCATCCATGAGTTGGAAACTATATCAGATAAATGGATTCTTGATAAGTCTGGATTTCAAACAAGAGTGTTGATGATCCAAATTTATATCATTATAGTATTGGTGATGAATGTATGGTCTTGATGACCTATTCAGAAACCGTTGTTGTTCCAGGTAATCCTTGATTTCTGAATTCGAGATGAAGAATCTGAGTATGATCCACTACTTCTTGGGACAAAAGGTATGAAAGATGACTGATAAATACTTCAGTGAACCAGAAAATCCCTTCCGGTTGATGTTCTACCTTGAAGTCTTCCATGGTTTCCTATTGTAGTAGGAAACATAAATCTGTAGCCTTAAGTGCACCAGAGACAGAGTATATAGAAGTAAGTGTGTGAAGCAATGTGGCTTAACATACTTCTGACAGATCTACTTGAACATGAGATGGTTCCTATGTTGATGACAAAGAGCCACATATAAATATCCTTAAAGAACCCAAATATTCCTAATGGATTTCCACACAGAGAGATAAAGTTTTCTTATGTCAAAGATATGATGCAGAATAAAATTGTATACTAGAAGTACCTTTCTCCACCTGAGCATACAACAAACTTCTACACCAAACATTTACTTGGTGAAGAACTCCTTCCACATTAAGAGGGAGTATGGATGGCCTTAGCCAAAAGAATAATTCAGATTACATCGGTATGAGATTTGTCTTGATGAAGATTACCTCCCTAGCTGAGAGGGAGTGTTGATGGATGAATCTATGGGAGACATCCTCCAACTTACAAACCCGTGAGATGTGGAACATAGCAACTATGTGAATTATTTCTTTCATCTTACAAAACTAAGATAAATACCCTATGAAGGGTTCATGGTTCCTTCCTAGGACAGAGTTAGGAATGTAAATATGGCCTCCTCCATGAAGTGAGTGAGAAGAACTCCAGATGATTATCCGATGTAAGAACGATCTGTTGAGTTAGGACGTGCCTGTGTCTGAGTACAAGGTGAACGTGGAAAATCCCAAAAGTGTTGGGAACATCATCATGAGAACAAAAATGTAGATGATGTGATGGCCTCCTCTGAGCAGAAGCAGAGTTGATGAGAAGAATCTAGATGATCCTCCTGTAGGTGGCAGTGGGAAAGCAGATCTGTAGAGTGGACATGCCTATGGACGAGCACATGTGAACGTGTGATGACCTTGTTCATCTATGTAATGCAATGAATGAGGTCCATGTAATCCCTATGGATGTGCACCTAGTGGATGAGAACTAGTGGGTGTATCAAATCCTTTTCTATATATTGCTCAAGAGTCAGACCTACCTGTTGTTGAAGGAAAATCTCCCTGCGGCCAGGTAGATCTCCTCAAAGAGATATACTCTTAACTCTAAGATAGAAAGTGCTAATCATGGTCACTAACTTCCTTTTAGATCTAGGTGGACTAGTGTGTGAGAAGGAAGGAGAAAAGAGGTACCATTTACCGGTGTTTTTCCCTGCACGCTTCGAGTTGAGCTCCAATCTTTCACTCTTTGATAAGCACTATAGACAAACAACGTATGACCACTTCCTACTCTATCAAGATTAGTCCGAAATAGGTCTATCTACTAAAGAGACAAATTCATGTGAGATTGAACACAAATTAGAAAGAAACAGGCCAAGCAAATTATATTAATGAGGACAAAACATTGCTTACAACTGTAGATGGATTGCAGTAGTTTCGTCAAGTCCTCCTTGTCTAACCCTTATTCAAAAGATCCACGATCCGAATGATGATAGCTTCATCCATTGCTCCCTATGAGATCATAAGTCTCTTGCTTCCAAAATATCTTTGTTCCAGCACTGTTTATAAGATCATAAGTTTGGTGTGATTCTCCTTTTTCCAGTCCCCTTTCACCATGAGAAAGCTTGCTTATATAGCCTTGGAGAGGCTCAACAACTTGAGATATCCTTGGGGTGAGTTGAGGATTTTCCTCCTCTAGTTAGAGATCTGCCCTAAGATCATGGCTTGATTGAGAATTCAAACTCAACTACCTTCCAATAATGAAAGGATCCTTCCCCCATTCATCTAAACAACTTAACTACTGCCCAGAATAGGCAGTGCTCCCTCAAAAGGGCCATAAGAGCATTGTAGGGCTCCCCAGTAGGCTTAAGGGGG
>ML804860.1:193482-215376 GCA_009831015.1 Picea engelmannii | reverse complement strand
ATTAATATTAATAGTAATATTAATATTAATTATTATAATAATGAATAAATAATATATCTAAGTGAGATCGGCCCTATTGTGCCAATAGACACTTTAGTTGATTGGACAAGTCTAATATAAGTAAGAGGAAATATTTTATTGTAGACACACACACACTTAGGTGTTTTGGAAATTTCAGCAAGTACTTCTCTTTGGAAAAGGTGCGCATCTCTCTTGGGCGCTAGTGTTCTAGGGCTTAAGCACCCTCTTGTGTGCTAAGTCATTATTGGTGTTGAAAGGTCTTTCTTTTGAAGAATATAGCAAAGGATTTGGTTGGTTTTTTCTCCCTTGTTTGAGAAGGGTTTTCCAGGATATATCTTGTGTTCTTGTGCATGGTGTTTCTTCTTATGATCTTGGTTGATGCAACATTCTTGTTTATGGTTAAGACATGATGAAATTAAATGAACTACATGCTTAACCTAGTTTATAAAAAGTCAACATAGACATGGGATCGGATTCAGGTGATGAATCTAAAATTTCAGCAGTTGGTTTGGTAGGTAAAATTGGTGATGGATTTGATTCTAGAAGTAAATTGTTTCACATAAAATTCATAATGAGACATACTAAGGTCGACACATTGATAGATAGTGGATCTCAAACTAAATTGATTTCAGAGGAAGTGGTTAAACAATTGGGATTAAACACTCAGATGCATCATAAGCCTTACTCACTTAAATGGATAGGAAACAAGCATAAATTGCACATAACAAAGAAATGCACATTAAATTTTTCAATTTTATCTAAGTTTGTGTATGATGTAATATGGGATGTGGTGCCCCTCAATGAATGTGGAATGGTCTTAGGTAGTCCTTATTTGTATGATCGCAAAGAAATCTTCTACAGGGAACATAATCAATATCACTTAATCAAAGAAAGAAAAGAATATGTGGTACATGCTCATCATTTAAAAGAAAACCAGTCTGTTCAAAAAATGGAACAATTAAGAAAGGAGGATCACGCAAGCAACACACCTATAATTGTTTCAAATAAAGTAATTGATCTTGAGAAAGAACAAGATATGATTATAGAATGGAATATCAATCACACTTTTCTTCAAGATAAGCTAGTGTCGTGCAAGTATTACAAACATATTAGCTCAATTGAAGTCATATTTTTGATGTTATGATTAGTAATATTGTCAACATGGATGATATTGGCTTCAATAAGATGTGACAGAGTACAAGTGGCTAACAATATGTTGTCAGTTATAATGGTTGTTTTATAGTTGATCTTGATGAGACAGGTGCACAAGACATAGTTTAAAGACAAAGAATAAGTCGGGTGGCCTATCTCGTACTTGATGACTGGTTAGTATCATTTTCGAGGACCAAAAGGTCTTTAGTGGGGAGGTGTGATCCATAATTGGATCCAGGAGCCAAAATGGGTCCAGGAAGGCCTAAATGTAAAAGTGCTCAGAATGGATTCAAAAAAGACGTGTGTGTAGGCCTCGTCGATATGAACCCAACACAACTTTAACAGGCTCAAACAAACGTTGTATGAGAAATATATCACGATATGTTCATTTTTTCAAACATGCAAAAACAATTGTTGACTATTAAGTTCGTAGAATCTATACAATGTTGATGTGGCAACTAACTATACAAGCCATACGACCATACAAGTGATGTTGCAGGGTGCATTGGCACTAACGTGGGCAGGTGGAGATGTGGACGAGTTAAATCGTGACACGTGGCTTCACTTCAAGGGTGACATGTGGCACAGGCTGACATGCCAGGTACAGAGGATGTTGACTAGGCAGACACATGTTGACGGTTGGAGGAATCAGGGTTTGACACATGGAAGTTTTTGGGAAAGTGTTAAGGTGCCACGTGGCCCGGTCATGGGCTTGCATGTGGCACCCATTCATTGGTTGATCGGTTGCAAAATTTTATGGGTTCAATGGGAATCGAACCCATGAACTCTAGTCTGGGTTGGAACGTTTTGGAAGGGTCGGGATACCAACCCGCCCAAGGTATGTCTTAACCTATATAGCGCAGATTAAACATTTAAAGTTACCTTGTTGTAATTTGGATGGAGAGTAGGGCTGGGGCCTAGCCCTAGCCCTGACACATGCTCCATAAAACCTTTCTATATAACCTCACTCTTAAAGCCAATGGTGCGGATATGTTAGAGCCTAACCCTAAACGTGGGCATATACATATGACCAGACCCCTCCATTATATGGTTAGAGTGGACTGTGGAGATCGCCCAATCAGATAGGCTAGCCCGTCGACTAGGGCATGTAACCAAGACTTTCTAATCAAGGGCTAACTGCAGAGGGGTGCATGGAGGTATTAGCCTGAGGCCATATGGCCACAATTGTGACCAAGGGCCAAGAATCCAAGGGTGTCATCCCGCCAGGACTTAGTGCTTAGGCACATGGCAACACTCCATATGACTGAGATCCTGTGAAAAATGGGTTGCATAAGAATTTATGCCAAAAGTGGGTTTTTCCACTATATAATAAGATTTTTATGGATTTAATGTCTGATATTCATGGATTTTAGCCATTGTTGGAGGATTGTGGGCCCTTTTTGAGGCTATATCTTTGGGGGAAGTTGGCAGGTTGTTACCCACTTCAATTCTATATAAACCAGAGGTTATTGAAGCCATGAAGGGAGGATAAAAACAAGAAAATGTTGAAGAATTGTTTAGCCAAATCTATTTTTATGCAAGGAATCCATTGAGGAGAGCACCTTTGTGAGCCATTTCCGGGAGCTTCCTTCATCCTATTTCAGTGTCGTCAGTTTTGTTGGGTTCTTGAGATCTGGTAGAACATGACCAGATCCGTTTGTGAACCATTTTTCACTGATATGATGTACATTTGAAGATTTGAACATAAATAAGAAATCCTCACCCACTAAGACAAAGGCCCGAAGACATAGGCGAGATTGGCGAACTTCGTTATCAACTTCTCTTATTATGGTTTGATGTTGTTTTATTCTTATTTCCAGATCTGTATATGTATATAGGGCTTCCATGTTTCTTCATTAATTCTTCCTCTTTCATTCAATTCCTAAATGGTAATTTAACTCATGCTTTAAAACTCAACCATTGTTGATTAAATATATTTTCGGATCATTGATGGAACACAGAGATGGCATAGGTGGCAGATGGAAATTAGTGACAACTTTGTTTTTTCCCAACATCTGGTAGGTGGCAGCGAATTCAAGATATTTATCATAGATTTTGGGTCATCCGTATGTCTCATGGTCACAATAGTTTAGCACCGTGGTGAGTACTGCAACTTGTGGGAAGATAAGGCAATCAACGACGCGGTTGGTGCTTCATGTCCTATGCTTGATGTTGAGATGGAAATATTGCTAGTATGTGGACCACTTACAATGGTCGTAATCTTGCAATTTTCCCCATGTCTTCATGGACAGTAGCGACTTATGATCGGTGTGGATGATTGTCTCTTTTCTGAGAATTTAATGCCTTCACTAGCAGCAGGTTGCACAATGGAGTACATTTATTTGTCGTAAGTAGGGTACTTACAGATGACATATGATAGTGTCTCACAATGATAGGCCATGAGGTGTCTATGCTGAGTGAGAACTATGCCTACAACATAGTCCGAATCATCTGTATCGATCTCAAAGGGTTGATGCAGGTCGGGTAATGAGAGAACTGGGGTTGAGCACAAACGTTTCTTCAAATCATTGAACACTTGCTATTGTGACAGGCCCCACATGAACTTTTCCTTACCAGTGCCCCTGGTTGTATATTTTAATCTTGTACAATATTTACTCCAAACATATTTCTAGTAAAAGAATAGAAAAGATACAATGGAAAATACAAACATTACAAAAACATTTTTCCCATGGAAACCCAAACCAGGAAACCCAACATATTCTATATTCATTCATAATGATACATTATTTACAATAAAATATACATATAAGAGCCAATGACATCTAAAACCCTAACCCATTGACCTGTATTAGTCAAAAACCTTAATTCCTTAATCGGAAATAGAAAATCATCGGAAAAAAATCATGTGTCGAAAAACCGCCCAACAATGGACACAAAAATCAAGGAAACACAAAAAATGAGGAAAAAATGAGACAAGTTTCCCGAGGTAAAAAAATTTTCCGACACTACTACTCATGCAAAGAATATAACACATATCCAACATTCTCCCACATTTTTTTTTCTTTGCCTACATGGGGTTACAGGGTTACATAGTCAACAATCTAGGGCAACAATGCCCATGGATCCTCTACACAAAGAGAACTTCTTAATGCTCACAGATTTTGTTAATGAATATGCAACATTCTTCAAAGTGTCCACCTTCATCAACAACACTTTATTTTCTTCAACCATGTCTCTCACAAAGCGATATTGAATATCAATATGATTTGTCTTTGAATGATAAGTCGGGTTCTTTGCGAAAAATATTGCACTCTGACTACCACAATCTATTCGTATAGCTTGTTGTACCAACCCAATACCTGAACACAAACTTTGTAACCATACTACTTCCTTACTTTCATGAGTGTTGCCATATATTTAGCTTCTGTAGTTGAATGTGCCACTGCAACCTATCGTTTTGTCATCCAACTTATTGCTCCTCCAAACATGTTAAACACATACCCACTTTTAGATATTCTACGATCTAGATCTCCAACCCAGTCTATATCCATAAATACATGTATATCCAACACTCTGTCCAATCCTAGTCTTCCTTGGGAGCACAATCCATAGCTAGCAGTGCCATGCAAATACATGAAAACCCTTTTTATTGTTGTCCAATGCTCCTTCTCTAGTATTGACATATACCTTCTCAAAACTCCCACTGCATGTGAAATGTCCGGTCTAGTACATACCATTGCATACATCAAACTGCCAATTGCACTCACATATGGAACATGAGACATGTCCTTCTCCTCTTCCTATGTCTTGGGAAAATGATCCGCATATAAATTTACACAAACATGAATATGCACCTTGACCGGTTTAAATTCCTGCATATTAAGCCTCTGCAATATTGTCTCGGCATATTTTCTCTGATTTAACCAGAGTTTCCTCTTTTTCCGATCTCTTTTAATTTCCATGCCCAAAATGAAATTTGAAGCACCAATATCCTTCATGTCAAATTTAGAGGACAACTGAGTTTTCACATCCTCGATAATCTCCTTTTTGTTTCGTATCAACAAAATGGCATACACATACAAGAACAAATAAATCAAATGATCACCAATTAATTTAAAATACACACAATGATCCTCTTTGCTTCTTGTGAAACCAAGTCCCAACATATAAGTATCAAATTTTTGATATCACATCCTTGGTGATTGTTTTAAACCATATAGGGAATTTTTCTGCTTGCATACCAACTCCTTCTTTCCCTTCACAACAAATACTTCTAGCTACTTCATATAGATTTCTTCTTCCAAATCCCCCTGTAGGAATGTTCTCTTCACATCCATCTATTCTACTTCAAAATCAAATGCAACTACAATAGATAACATAAATCTTATAGAGGTTAACTTGGAAATAGGAGAAAAAATCTCACCAAAATCAATTCCCTCAATTTGGGAATAACCCTTTTCTACTAACCGAGCATTGTACTTCTCCACTTTTCCTTCTGCATTCAACTTCTTTTTAAATACCCATTTTTTTCCAATGGGATTTCTTCTAGTCAGGAACTCCACTAGATCCCAAGCCTCATTCTTATCCAAGGATTCCATTTCTTTGTCCATGGACTTTTTCCAGAGATTTTCATCCTCTGAATCCATTGCCTCCTTGACAGTTCTAGGATCATCATGAATAATAGACAAAGAAAAATTTGAACGGAAATCAGATGGAGTATACCTTTCTGGTAGAATTATTTCTCGAACCAATCTCCTCAATAATGGAGTATGAGGATATTCTTCTTCAGATTCTTGTTCTTCTATAGATTCTGATTCATCATTCTTTAAATCAAACTTTATTTTCTCTGGTTCTTCCTTACTTGGTAGGACTCCATGTCTAACAAATTCCTTCATTTCTCTGAATACCACATCTCGGCTATACACTGCCTTCTTAGTTTATGGGTTCCAAAGCTTATAACCTTTGAGACCATCTTTATATCCAATAAAGATACACTTTTTAGCCTTCTTATCTATCTTACTCTTGTTTTCCTTTGGAACATGAACATATGCATCATAGCCAAATACCTTGAGATGTGTGAGAGAAGGTTTCTTACCAGTCCATACCTCTTGTGGAGTCATGTCATCCAACATTGATGAGGGTGATCTGTTGACCAGGTAACATGTAGTACCCACTGCCTATGCTCAAAATTCTTTCCCTAACCTGACACCAATGATACTTCACCTCGCTTTTTCCATCAACGTCATGTTCATCCTTTCTATAACTCCATTATTTTGAGGTGTATATGGAGTAGTATTATGTATTTCTATACCAAAATTCTTACAGAATTCTTCAAATTCATTCCCATAGAACTCTCTGCCATTATCTGTCCTCAACACCTTAATTATTTTCTTTGTTTGATCTCAATAAGAGCCTTAAACTCTTTAAACCTGTCAAAGAATTCATATTTCTTCCTGAGGAAATATATCCAAGTATTCCTCAAGAAGTCATCTATAAATGAGACATAGTACACATAATTTCCCAATGATGGGACCGACATAGGTCCAAAAACATCATTGTGAACTAGCTGTAAAATTCCTTCTTCCCTCGTTGCACTAGAGGGGAATATTACACAATTATGCTTCACTATATACACAATGTTCACATAAATCAAAATCCAGAGAGAAGTTATACATAACTTCAACCATACCTTTACTGTGTAATAGTCGAAGATCCTTCTCTCTGATATGCCCCAGTCTTTGATTCCACAACATAACCTTTTCTCTAGAGACTGTAGGAGTTCTTTCTTATTCAACTCCAATATCATGAACAATGGAACTATTACACCCATCACTAATAGTGCTTCCTTGCATCTTATATAGATTTCCAAACCAAACTCCTTTCAACAACACCATTGCTCCTCAAACCATCCTGCGGGTTTCCTTTTCAAATATTGTTTTTACCCCTCTATGTGCTTCAACTTGACTTTTCCTCGACCTATGATTTTGGTTGTTGATTCATCACCTAGGAAAACATTACCTCCATCATACCTTTCATATTCACAAAACCACTCCCTGTGGGGAGTCATATTAAAGGATGCATCTGAGTCAACCAGCCATGCCTCATGATCTACATGTGTTCTTGAAGAAACCAAGTGCACATCCCCTCCTTCTTCCTTGGAGTTTTTTTCTTCTGTAGAAGGATATTCTTTAGATCCCTTCTTTTTCTCAAATTTGGATGTAGACTACTTATTGTAGTGACCTTCTTTTCCACATATCCAACATACCTTTACAAAATTTGTGGGAAATTTAGATATACCCTTAGACTTAGATCTCGCACTTTAGAACTTAGATCTATTTCTTTCCTATGAGCATCCTCTTGCAAACAATGTGTGTATGCTCTATCCATCCATATTATTTCATCTCATCTCCTCCGACAACAAGGATGAGACCACTTCATCAAACTTCAAGGAAGTTTTATTACTACCTATGGCCACAACCAAACTATCCCACAAGTTTGGTAAAGAACACAATAAACTGATACACTTATCTTCATCTGAAATTTTAATCTCAACATATACTAACTAACTTACCATAGTATTGAAGGAGTTCAAATGCTATACCATCGAGTCTCCATCTTGCATCCTCAGGTTATACAACTTATTTCTCAAGAATAGTTTATTTACTAGGGAATTAGACTGATAGAACTTCCCCAATTTATCCCATAAATTCTTGGTTGTAGATTCCTCTGACACATTTAGTAATACTGAATCTAAGAGGCACACTTGGATTGTGCTCTTCGCCTTTCGATCCAACTTTTTCTAGTCATCTGCTGAATTTTCTGTAGGTGAAATATATGGATCTACCGTGATCCACTGATCTATGTCCACCAACAAATATTCCATATTGAGCTTCCACATCTCAAAACTTTTCCCATTAAACTTCTCGATCTCCATTTTTGAATTGCTTGCATTTATTTTCACCTGAAAAATTAATACCACAGATCTCCCTTTGTAACAAGGATTATCAAATTCCCGAGCCAAACCCTTGACCACAAAGGCACGTTGGGATCCAAATATGTCATATTTTCTACCATGTAAAACCTCCATTCATAAGTTATATTCCCACACTCTTGATACATTCTATAGACATTATCCCTTCACTTACCACTAATTACATCCATTCTACCTTGTGGTTAATTATTGTTGTTTTCTTGTATTTTTAAGTGATTAAAGATATTTTTAACATGAATTTATCAATGATGGTTTAATCCTATGTTTCTATGTCCAAGAAACATGTTCATGTACTGATCAGGTTTCGGTACATGCATTGTCCATGTTTTGGTACCTGTATTGTTCAACGTTCTGGTACCCACACTAGAGGTCATCCGATACTCCAAGGCATATGGTACCAGAAGGTTCTATAGTAAACTGTTACCTACACATTCATGCGGTACCCACACTCCATGTCATCCAGTACCAGCTCGTTTGGTACCAATACTGCGCTCATCTGATACTCCAAGTCATCTGGTACCAAAAGGTTCTACAGTGAAATGATACCCATACTCCATGTCATATGATACCCACACTCCATTTCATCCAGTAATCATCTCGTCCGGTACCAATTCTGCACTCGTCTGGTACAATGTTGTGCTCATCTAGTACCAACATCAACAACCATCTGCTGCCAGATATAGTTCGAAATTTTGGAAAGCTTCTAGAGGAAAAATCGGGGACATGGTTTTTTTCCAGAGAAACGTTTACATGTAGGGACACATGAAAAAATCCACCCAGATCACACATGTGGACCTCCAACTCTGGGGGAATGATTCTGCAAAAAATTAACAAAAATCTCAAACTGCCAACTTGCACCTCGATTTTCGTGCAAATGACATCATATCTAGAAATTCTACGAAATGGGTTTTGTCTAGAATATGGAAAGTTGAATAATACGTGAACGTGTTTTCAAAATACAAATTATTTTGGAAGATATGGGTGGATCCCTAACTCGAATCTGCTAAAATTACATTAAAACCCAGATTTTTGGGATTTATGCCCAAAAATGTAAAATTTGAAATCTGAGCATTGTGATTCAGTCCCATCCACTCCTCAATGATTATTCATGTATAAATAATCCTCAGAGGGATATGAGAAAGATACATTAGTTTCCTGAATATTTTGTAAATGAGAGATTTATTCTTGTGAGAAATATTTAAGGAGTTATTATCCATGTAAAAATAGAGTTTTTGATCTCAATGAAGAATTGATTGTTGCTGACACATTGAGCATCCTTCTAGCTTGATATGAGTCCTTCTTAGCAGCACTAAACTCCTGGGAAGGGCCCCTCAGTGAACATAAGTGTTCCCATACTGTGTTTATTTTGTAGATTAGTATTGTGTTCTTTGTCTACATGCAATTCAATTTTGGTTTTGATTATTTATTGGATTCAATTTAGATGCAATTCAATTCTTTCATTTACATTAGTTTTGGTAATTAAAAATCAAATTTCATTTTACCCTTCATTTGTGTGCACCAATCTCGTAGATATATGTTATTTGCATTAATTTTTCCCAATACTATGTTTTGTGCAATCCATTCTCATTGCATTTCAATTCATTTCCAAAACTTCTTCCCATATATGCATCTTGTATTTTATTCAAAAATCGATTGGAAGAATACTCCTCAAGATCACATTTATATGATCGACTTTCATATTCATTGCCACCCATTTTCATTAACAAACACATACCTTTTTCGGTTGCTATATTCATCTAGATTCAATTCATACACAAAGATCAATTGTAGAAGGTATTGTTCACCCTCCAATTATTCATATTCCACTTGCAATTCTTCCCAAAAACACTCAGCCACACCCATGAATTATGTCCACACATTCTCCCTTTGTTTCAAATCTAATCCATTTTGTCATATGCATATATCCATCATGCATGAGATCTATTTCATTACATAATCATATCTCCATTCCATATCATTTCCATTTTTCTATTGTCTATTGCTTCATAGATTGATTAATTCATTAAGACCTTATCATATTCACAATCTTTTGAATGCATAAAATAAACAAGTATCACTCTTTATTCATTATTTTATGCCTAAAACTTAGTTAGATTCAAAAGGTATTATTCTTTGTATGCAAGTCTTTCAGAGAAGAAAATTAGTAAGCTTGTATTGTCATTCATTTATTCTAAATGCCCATTGTATTAAATATCCATTACTCTTGTGCATTTGATTCACTCATTATTTCATTATGATTGGTGTATACATTTAAAAGTGTGGTTTTGAGTCTAAGGGAATCTTATGTGTTGATTGAGTTTGATGATTTTGAGTTTCTCGTACTTAGTTTTTATTTCCCATACCTTTGGATTCCTTGCACTTTAATTTCACATAGCTTCAATCACCAATGGACATGTTAGAGGTCTAAATCATGAGATATGGCCTTCCCGCATTGGAATTCTTTCCAAGGTGTTAGTTTATTTCCTATCATTTGAATTCATTTCTGTTTTCTTGTTTCTTTTATTTCATTTAAGTGTGGATCCACTGTGGGAAATAGTCATTGAAGGATAGAAAACTTAAGTAATCTATTCATGATTAATCACACTAATATCAGCCCGAGTGCATGAAAGACTGTGATCTAAGTCTTTATAGCACTAAGTTATTCCTACGTCCCACTGATGATTCCTTAGTGTGAATTTCCTGCAGTGTGGGTTTGAAGATTGTTTTGTTGACTTTAGATTAGGTTAGCCTATGCTTTGAACCTGTGTTTCCTGTGCTTGTACCTCGAAGCTTACTTTCCCTGATTGATAATTAAATGTGGGAATTAATAGTGCATATCTTTAGCCCAACATTTTTGTGTCGGTGTCGGGGAGGTGATAAAGGGATTAGAGCATAGTTTGGTGTTGTTTTAAAGATGACCTAAGGGCAGAGAGAAGACAATAAGATGTGAGGGAAGAGCCCACACATCCACTTTAGTGGGGTTTCTCTAAAGTTAGGTTGTCCTCTTCCTTTTAGTAGTTAGAATTAGTGTTTTATTATGATTATCCATTTTTTTTATATATATATGAGAATATAAGCTAACTTGTGTGAATAGATAACTTGGTGACAACAGGGTCCTAGTAGCATGGTGGTGCTTCGAGTATATAATTGGTTTTCTTACATTTTCTTTTAGTTTTCTTCTTTTTATTTCTTTATGGTTTTTAAAATTTTTTTGGGAACTCTAAGAATCCCCCTCTACACTAATCCATGTGTGAAACATGACCTATCAACCAACAACAAGAATTCAAAGATGATCAAGAGCTTAACAGAACTCTCTCAAATCCTAGCAGTAGTTGTTATCTCAATCTCAACCTTTCAGGAAGAACAATTCTTGACAAAAATAAAGAACTTAAATTTCACTCTGCATCCATAAGAATATCTAGAAGTATCCTTTGATTCCATTTTCCAATCTATTAAGAAGACCGAAAAGTCATTGACCGCATTTGATGGAGAACAACCACTAGAACTTGAGATCGAGGAATTCTTGATATGTCTTTATGAAGAACCTATATGCACTAATGAGACTAGCCATTTGAAAGAATACAATCCACAAGGCATGATAGAGGGATACATGTAGAGTGATCTAAACAAACAAGTGAACCAAGAACATCATGACTATATCGAACATTGGTTCCAGACGACAACTAGATTGAACCACCACTCTCTTCTTCAACAACTCTTCACATCATCACCAAATAAGTTGGTTATTCATACTCTAGTATACATTAAAGCTTCTCTTTCAAACCCGAGTATGAATGTATTTCTGCACCTATTACGCACATGCTTACATTGGAAATATTCTTACACGTGAAATACGATTTCTTGTTCTTAGACAGGATAGAGTAAAAGTTGCATGTTAGTTAAACTGGTTCTAAATAAATGCAACATATTTTCGTGTTTCTTTTCAAATAAATGAAATGAGATGAAGATAATATTGGTGATATAACATCAAACAGTTGCTAATTATTAATAATAAAAGTTGTTGATAAGCCTAATCTTTACAATATTATGGAGATTTACAAAATCTCTAAGTTTTGCATAATGATGACCATAGGTAACTTGTACATCCTAGTTTCATACCAAAACTTGTTATTCAAACATTCTTATCAAATATTAGCAGGAGAGTGAATGAAACTTATACTTGTGAGGGAACACACTATTATATGGAGAATATGAACTTGGGGACTAGAGGCACCTTTAGGTCATTATCTCATGGCTTCATCCACCACACATTAAGTATGTTCGACCATGATATGTATTTAAAATAATATCAATACATTAGTCTATTTCTCATACAAAAAATCATTGATCGACAATCTATAAAATATATTCCAACCCAATACCATCCCATCCTGTAAAAAGATTTTCAAAGATGCTTCCCCATTCACCCATGTGAACGCAATCTATAAATTTTATCTTAAGGGTAAATATTAGGACAAGAGACTTTGATGGAAAATGGGTGTAAGAGGCTAACCCGTCAAGATACTGAATAGGTTTGCTGGCAACGCATACCGACCTGTGGTATAATTAGGCAAACCCATTAGGGTACTGAACATGCTCATGGGCAATGGAGCATTCTGTCTAGGAAGGATATTTCTTACATGTCAAAATTACCCCATAAGAGTACTAAACAGACTTACTGGCAATGGGTTCTGATTTTGATATATTTCATTATGCCTAATCTATATTTGTTTGTATGAACAATATACTTGTGTAAATCCTTAAGAAGAAGCATTCATGGTTGAACAAAAGGATAATGAACCTCATCTAATTGCTATTTTAGAATGTCTATAAGATGCTCTTAAGACCCCATCATTCATACCTAGGATGTCATTCTCCTAGAGGTGGGACCCATAAGTGTAGGAGTCTAATAAACTGAAATGAAAACTTTCTCAATATCACTTGAATAAAAAAAATTCTCTGAGAAATTATACAGGGGTGACTGATTTCCTATCGGTTTCTCATTTATTAAATACCACTTATATCCTCATGTTTTCATGTTTAAGGATGAGAGGAAAAATCCCCCATCATAATTTACATGTTTCTTTGAGCATAAAATTGTTAACGATTGATGAAATCATATGTAATAAGTAATTTAGGAATTTCCTTTATGCTTTTAATATTTTAAAATAAATTTCATTTCTGAATTTGTAAGAATGAATAAATTTTAAGTTTTGTTTGTTTCTTTAAGCATGACATCAATGTTTATTTCTTCTCTCATAATAATAGTATTGGTTTAGTTCTTTTAGATTTTTCTATTTCGGTACTTCTGGTATAGAAACTAGTAGGTTCCTATACCTACAATACAAAAATTTAAATCTTTTTCGAGGGTACGTTTTGCAGGATATTTTGAGCAGCTCTTAGATTTGGCATAATTTATTTCCCTCCTTCAATCAACATGCACCGGTTCCACATGTCCTCTTTCATCTTGCAACAAATGTGTGTGCTAATAAAAGTTTTCATGAGGACATGTGAACCAGTAGGCATGGGGGAGAGAGAGACATAAGGAATCTTAGCATATCATCATTCATTAGCTATCTCCTAGATATCTAACAACACTCATT
This sequence comes from Picea engelmannii, assembly GCA_009831015.1. NCBI lineage: Eukaryota > Viridiplantae > Streptophyta > Pinopsida > Pinales > Pinaceae > Picea > Picea engelmannii. Next base: position 201,648 of record ML804860.1, on the reverse strand, counting down.
CTTGCTCGGTTTAATCTTCAGTTTCAACCAACATGTACTCCCATTCATCAACTGACAACACACATTAAAGTGACGGTAAACTTGAGGTAAAATTTGTTTAAGACTCTTTGATTCATTAAAAATTTTAACGGAACTTGATGACTAACCACTCCATACATTTTATCTTTCGTTAACCATTATCGTTCAATCTCCATCTATAATTCATAATAAAATGCATAATACTCTGATAAGTCCATTAGAATGAAAAGAAAAATATTGCGGTACATAAATCCAATGCAACATATCTAGTGTCTTCTCTTTATATATATCATAAAACATTCACATAAAAAGGATGAAGTCATTTTTTCCTAAAAACCACAAATAAACATTGGTTTTAAATAAAAACAACAGAGTATACAAACACCTAAGTTCATATTCATATTGCCATCCCATCCACCGTCCCTTCATATCCCATCTATCGTTTGTTCTCAACTTTCATTTCTCTATTGTAAAATAAGTCAAGTTAAAATCATGTGATAATATAAAATGAAAAAGGACATTGCTCCATAAGAACCAACACTTGCACAAAGAAATAAAGTCACATAAATCAATGATTAAATAAAGTATATAAAAAATTTGTTTGCATGAGGACATGAAAACCAATAGGCGCGGGGAGTGTTGGGCTCCAAATATGTCATATTTTCTACCATGTAAAACCTCCATTCATAAGCTATATTACCATACTCTTGATACATTCTATAGCCATTATCCTGTCACTTACCACTAATTACATCCATTCTACCTTGTGGTTAATTATTGTTGTTTTCTTGTAGTTTTAACTGATTAAAGATGTTTTTAACATGATTTTATCGATCATGGTTTAATCCTATGTTTCTATGTCCAAGAAACCTGTTCATGTACTATTCAGGTTCTGGTACATGCAATGTCCATGTTCTGATACTTGTACTATTCCTATTCCGGTACCCGCACTGGAGTTCATCCGATACTCCAAGTCATCGGGATACCAGAAGGTTCTCTAGTCAACCGATACCTACACATTCATCCGTTACCCACACTCCATGTCATCCAGTACCCACACTCCATGTCATCCAATACCTGCTCGTCCGGTACCAATACTACGCTCATTCGGTACTCCAAGTCATCCGGTACCAGAAGGTTCTACAGTCAACCAGTATCTACATAGTCATCCGGTACCCATAATCCATGTAATCCGTTACCCGCACTCCATTTCATCCAGTACTTAACTCATCTGCTACCAATTTTGTTCTCGTATGGTACCAATGTTGTGCTCATTCGGTACCAACATCAACAACCGTCTGGTACTAGATATAGTTTGAAATTTGGGAAAGCTTCTAGAGGAAAATCGAGGACATGGGTTTTGTCCAAAGAAACGTTTACATGTATAATCATGTGGAATAATTCACCCATATCACACATGTGGACCTCCATCTTAGTGGGAATGATTCTGCAAAAATTAGCAAAAATCTCAAACTGCCAACTTGCGCCTCGATTTCCATGCACATGGCATCAGATCTAGAAATTCTACGAAATGGGTTTTGTCCAGAATATGGAAAAGTGAGTAAAGAGTGAGCACTTTTTCAAAATAAAAACTAGTTTGGAATATATGGGTGGATCCCTAACTCTCATTTGCCCAAATTACATTAAAACCCAGATTTTTGGGATTTATGCCTAAAAATGTAAAATTTGAAATTTGAGCACTGGGATTCAATCCCATCCACTCCTTAATGATTCTTCATGTATAAATATGACTCATAGGTTTGTGATAAAGAGCCATTATTTTCATGAAGATTTTTTAACTAAGAGATTTATTCTTGTGAGAAAGCTTTAAGAAGTTGTTAGCCATGTAAAAATAGAGTTTTTGATCTCAATCAAGAATTGATTGTTGTTGTCACAATGAGCATCATTCTAGCTTGATATGAGTCCTTCTTAGCATCACTAACCTCCTGGGAAGGGCCCCTCAATGAGTGTAAGTGTTTTCATACTGTATTTATTTTGTAGATTACTATTGCGTTGTTTTTCTACATACAATTCAATTTTGGTTTTGATTATTGATTGGATTCAATTTAGATGCATTTCAATTCTGTCATTTACATTGGTTTTGGTAATTAAAACTTACATTTCATTTTACCCTTGATTTGTGTGCACCAATCCCATAGATATATGTTATTTTCATTAATTGTTCCCAATACTCTGTTTTGTGCAATCCATTCTCATTGCATTTCAATTCATTTCCAAATATTTTTCCCATATATGCATCTTGTATTTTCTTCATAAATCGATTGGAATAATACTCCTCAACATCACATTTATATGATCAACTTTCATATTCATTGCCACCCATTTTCATTAACAAACACATACATTCTGCAACTGTTATACTCATATAGATTCAGTTCATACACAAAGATTAATTGTAGAAGGTATTGTTCTCCCTCCAACTCTTCATATTCCACTTGCAATTCTTCCCACAAACACTTTGCCACACCCATGAATTATGTCTAGACATTCGCCCTTTGTTTCAAATCTAATCCATTATGTCACATGCATACACCCATCATGCATTAGATCTATTCCATTACATAATCATATCTCCATTCCATCTCATTTCCATTTTTCTATTGTTTATTGCTTTAGAGATTGATTAATTCATTAAGACCTTATCATATACACAATCTATTGAATGCAGAAAATAAACAAGTATCACTCTTTATTCATTATTTTATGCCTAAACCTTAGTTAGATTCAAAAGGTATTATTCTTTGTATGCAAGTCTTACAGAGCAGAAAATTAGTAAGCTTGTATTCTCAATCATCTCTTCTAAATGCCCATTGTATTAAATATCCATTACTCTTGTGCATTTGATTCACTCATTATTTCTTTATGATTGGTGTATACATTTAAAAGGGTGGTTTTGAGTCTAAGTGAATCTTAGGTGTTGATTGAGTTTGATGATTTTGAGTTTCCTGCACTTAGTTTTTATTTCCCATACCTTTGGATTCCTTGCACTTTAATTTCACATAGCTTCAATCACCAATGGAAAAATTAAAGGTCTAACTCATGAGATATGGCCTTCCCGCATTGGAATTCTTTCCAAGGTGTTAGTTTATTTCCTGTCATTTGAATTCATATCCGTTTTCTTGTTTCTTTTATTTCTTTTAAGTGTGGATCCACTATAGGAAATAATCATTGAAGGATAGAAAACTTAAGTAAGCTACTCATGATTAATCACACGAAAATCACCTCGAGTGCATGAAATACTTTGATTTAAGTCTTTATAGCACTAAGTTATTCCTACGTCCCAGTGATGAATTCTTAGTGTTAATTTCCTGCAGTGTGGGTTTGAAGATTTTTTTGTCAACTTTAGATTAGGTTAGACTATGCTCTGATCCTGCATTTATTGCGCTTGAACCTCGAAGCTTACGAACCCCGGTTGATAATTAAATGTGGAAATTAATAGTGCACATATTTAGCCCAACAAGGCATCCCCCTGAAGCCAACAAAGCTTTGATACCAAATGTATATTTTAACCTTTTACAATATTTACTACAAACAAATTTTCAGTAAAAGAATAGAAAATATATAATGGAAAATAAAAAACATTACACATAGATTTTTTCCCTGGAAACCCAAACCGGGAAAACCAACATATTCTATATTCATTCATAGTGATACATTGTTTACAATAAAATATACATATAGGAGCCAACGACATCCAAAACTCTAACCCAATGACCTAGATTAGTCAACAACCCTAATTCCTTAACCAGAAATAGAAAACCATCGACAAAAAACCACGTGCCGAAAAACCGCCTAACAATGGACACGAAAATTGAGGCAACACAAAAAATGAGGAAAAAATGCGACACATTTCCTAAGGAAAAAAAATTATAACACATACCCAACATTGGTTACTTGGATGAGGGCCCATGTAATATGTGATCCGTATTTTATGAGCAGAACAAAATGACTACATATTACTAACATGTGCTTAACACAAAATAACAGAGATACAGTAAAACTGGTTTTCTATTCAATAAGAAAATACGCTGAAACTGTAAAATGCAGCGGAAAACAAGCTTGCTGGAATGGTGGCGCCTTATCTCTAAGAAGAGATGTGATGATTGCGCTCATTCACAAGAAGATGGTTAAAATGAGGCTATGAAGGCCTTTTTTACAATAAACAGGAATATCAAAAACCCTAGACATCCAAAAACCTAACCCTAGGAGATGAAGCGCCAAAAGTCATGTGGGCCCTGTTTGGGTAAGTCAATACATCAACTTTCCAGGGTCATAACTTTTTCATACGATCTTCATTTGACACGCTCAATACCTCGTAGAAATATCTATCTGAGGAATACAACTTTTGCGTGAGAAACATCGAAGGAACTTTCATATTGCTCCACATTTTCCCAAAAAAACGTCATTTAGGGCCTCAAAACGGCTCTGGAAGTTTCAGGACCCAAAAAACTGCTAAAAATAGTAAATTACCAAAATTGCCAAAAAATTGTTTTGATCCAGTTGGAAAAGGTGGGTGGCCACTGATATCTACCTGGATCATTCCTTCCTCCTTAGGAAGCAATGATCTTCATTGCGTTGAGTTCCCCCATTAGATGAGGAAATTTATGTTGAATTTGGCCCCGGGTGAGCCACTTGCCTTGGTGTAGGAGCTGCCCTCCTTTGACGACTTGATAAAGCTAGATCCTTTGTTGTTGAGTGCCCTTGATTTTTGTTTCCACAATCTGATCACTGGATTCCTATTGTATGTAGTTAGGGTTGAGCTCTGTTGGTGTCAATTGTTATGCTACTTCAGAGGTGTCCATTAATGGTGGGAAATAAGGGCGAAGGAGATCCATGTTGAACATTGGGTGAAGTCCAAGGAAAGGAGGAATTTTTAGCTCAAAATAATTACCCCCCACAGCCTTAGTGATGGTGTATGACCCATAACAGAGTGGGAGAAGCTTTTGATGGGGTCCTATAAGGCGTTCTTTCTGCAAGCGTAACCAAACTTTGTTCCCCACCTGAAACTTATGTGGCACTCGATGTTGATCATGGTGCTGCTTGTACTTGTCATTGGAATTCTATAGGATATCTTGAAACTGTGGGTGGATGTTATGGATCCTCTCAATGAACCAGGTGGCTTTGTCAGCTTCAGTTGGAGCAGGAGATGAGTCAGTCGAGGTGACTGTAAGGGGAAGTGCAACATCTATGGGAGCCAATGGTTGGAATCCCAACCCCACATGAAATGGGTTGTGGTCGGTTGAGCTATGCAGGGCTCAACTGTAGATATGTTGTACATAGGGAAGGCTCTCATCCCATGTGTGAGGGTGCTTGGAATTATACATGCGAAGGATATGAAAAATCATTTGATTTACGACCTTGTTTTGGCCATCTCTCTGGGGGTGGAAGGTCGTGGATTTGGTGATATTGGTGTCTAGTAGTGACCAGAGGCTCGACCATAATGTGTTGAGAAATCGACTATCCTGATGTGATAAAATGGTTTATGGGATTCCAAAATGTACCCAGACTCATTCAAATAAGATCTTGGCAGTGGCCTCTTCTATGATGTTCTTCTTGTAGGAAACCAAAATCGCCATCTTAGAAAAGCGATCAACAACCACAAAAACACAGTTATTTCCCTGCTTGGTGGATGGGAGGATCGAAATTTAGTCCATTGAGATGGATTCCCATGGCCTATCAGGAGTAGGAAGAGGGGTGTACATGCCATGTTTCTTAGTGGTCGGTTTGGCAATAGTGCAGGACTTGCTATAATTCCTGAGCTCCTGTTGAAGTTTCATCCAATATAAATGTTTCTGTAGCATTGCCACTGTATTTTTGACACTAAATTTTTCTGCCACCCAACTGTAGTGGGATTCCTAGATCATCTTCGCTAGCTCGCTTGATGGAACACAAATATGGCCTAGACGACACAACAACCCATCCTGAAGATGAAAATTATAGACAATTGCGTTTGCACCCAACATTTGGTATGTGGTGGTGAAGTCCAGGTCTGTCTCATAGAGTTGGGGCCATCCAGAGGTCTCAAGGACGTAAGAGTCTAGCACCGTGGTGAGTGTCATGACTGGAGGTCTACTAAGGAAATCAACGACATGGTTGGTACTTCCTGTTTTATACTTGATGTTGAGGTGGAATTGCTGCAAGTATGTGGACCACTTTTGATCGCGGTCATTCTACAATTTTCCTTGTGTCTGCATGAACTACAATGGATTATGATTAGTGTGGATGATTGTCTCCTTCCCAAGAATGTAATGTCTCCACTAGCAGCAAGCTTTCACAATGGAGTACATTTATTTGTCATAATTAGGGTACTTATGGACAACATCTCATAGTGTATCACTATGATAGGCCACAAGGTGGTCGTGCTGAGTGAGAATGTCACCCACAACATAGTCTAAAGCATCTGTCTCAATCTCAAAGGATTGGTGCAGGTCTGGTAGTGAAAGTACTAGGGCTAAGCACAAGCGCTACTTCAAATAATCGAACGCTTGTTATTGGGACCGACCCCATGCAAATTTATCCTTACCACCACCCCTGGTTATTTTCCCGAGGGCCCATGCAATATGGGAGAATCACAACATGAACCTACAATAGAAATTGGCAAGGCCCAAGAAGCTCCGAAGCTCAATGAGTGTGGTTGGGGCTGGCTAGTCACAAATGAATTGGATCTTGGTTGGATCCACATGTACATCATGTTGATCAATGATGTATCCCAGGTAATGGACCCTGTCCATACCAAAGGAGCATGTTTCCAAGTTGACATATAGCTTGTGCTATCACAGGCTATTCAGAACTTGTTGAATATGTTGCAAGTGTTCGGCCCAATTCTTGCTGTAAATGAGAATGTCATCTAGATACACTACTACAAAAGTGTTGGTGAATGGTCACAGGATATCGTCCATCATCCTTTTGAAAGTGGCTAGAGCATTTTTCAAACCAAAGGGAATGACCAAGCATTCAAAAAGGCCTTCCTTTGACTTGAAGGCGATATTCCATACATTTGTATGTTCTATTGGGACATGGTGGTAGCCAGATTTCAGTTCAATCTTACTGAAGTATTTGGTCCCCATGAGTTGATCAAGGAGGTCATCGATTCGGGGAATCAGGTATCAGTTTATGAATGTGATTTTATTCAGAGTCCAGTAATCAATGTAGATTTTCCAAGTTCGATCTTACTTCTATACCAGCATGGTTGGGATCCCGCAAGGTTATGAGCTGGGATGGATGTGCCCCTTGTGGAGCAGTTCTTGGATCTGTCACTTGATCTCCTCATTGTCTAGCAGAGAGTGGCGATATACTGGCCCATTGGGAAACATTGCACCAAGGTTAATATCGATGGGGTGCTTGACCTGGAAGTGCATAGGTACCCCGATAGGTGAGGAGAAGATATCTGAGTATTCTTCCATGACCTTATCTACTTTCTTCTTCTATGTGGAGAGGTCGATTGCAGAGACCCTCGATGTGCCTATGATATTTCTCTCATTCTGAGAGAAAATAATGAAGAAGACAAACTTCCCCATTCTAGAGATGACCTTCCTACATTGCTTAGCAGAGATCAAGGAAATAACACTAGGTGGGACTACCTTGAGTATTCTTCACAATTTCTTGTTCAAAGTAATAATAACACTATGAGGCCTAGAATCATATACAACATGACATTTCCATAAATAAGGTTGGCCCAAAAGAACATCACAAACTTCGAGAGGAGAAACATCACACAATACCTCATCTTTGAAGGGCTTGATGTCATATGACAGTCGACATTGTTGGCTGACGCGGAGATCGCTTCCTTGGTGGAGCCATCCAATGGTGTAGGGTTGTGGGTGAGGCATTGTCGATAGGGCTAGACGCTTGACAACCTATGCTGAGATGAGTTTGTTCTGGCTACCTCTATCAATGATAAAGTGCAGCGGGGTGCCTTTTATCCACATTTGTGAATGGAAGAGGCGCTCACCTTCTTCTAGTTCATCTGGTTCACCAGGCTGGAGCTTGGTGGTATCAACAATGGAACTGGGTTCTGCGTCAATGATTTGTCTTACCCTTTCTGGTTTTGACTCTGATTCAGAACTCACATCTAATTTAGAGGCTTTCACTTTGGCCACCAACGACTGCTTTGAGCAACAGTCAACA
>ML804860.1:165974-193432 GCA_009831015.1 Picea engelmannii | reverse complement strand
TCCCAGTGATGAATTCTTAGTGTTAATTTCCTGCAGTGTGGGTTTGAAGATTTTTTTGTCAACTTTAGATTAGGTTAGACTATGCTCTGATCCTGCATTTATTGCGCTTGAACCTCGAAGCTTACGAACCCCGGTTGATAATTAAATGTGGAAATTAATAGTGCACATATTTAGCCCAACAAGGCATCCCCCTGAAGCCAACAAAGCTTTGATACCAAATGTATATTTTAACCTTTTACAATATTTACTACAAACAAATTTTCAGTAAAAGAATAGAAAATATATAATGGAAAATAAAAAACATTACACATAGATTTTTTCCCTGGAAACCCAAACCGGGAAAACCAACATATTCTATATTCATTCATAGTGATACATTGTTTACAATAAAATATACATATAGGAGCCAACGACATCCAAAACTCTAACCCAATGACCTAGATTAGTCAACAACCCTAATTCCTTAACCAGAAATAGAAAACCATCGACAAAAAACCACGTGCCGAAAAACCGCCTAACAATGGACACGAAAATTGAGGCAACACAAAAAATGAGGAAAAAATGCGACACATTTCCTAAGGAAAAAAAATTATAACACATACCCAACATTGGTTACTTGGATGAGGGCCCATGTAATATGTGATCCGTATTTTATGAGCAGAACAAAATGACTACATATTACTAACATGTGCTTAACACAAAATAACAGAGATACAGTAAAACTGGTTTTCTATTCAATAAGAAAATACGCTGAAACTGTAAAATGCAGCGGAAAACAAGCTTGCTGGAATGGTGGCGCCTTATCTCTAAGAAGAGATGTGATGATTGCGCTCATTCACAAGAAGATGGTTAAAATGAGGCTATGAAGGCCTTTTTTACAATAAACAGGAATATCAAAAACCCTAGACATCCAAAAACCTAACCCTAGGAGATGAAGCGCCAAAAGTCATGTGGGCCCTGTTTGGGTAAGTCAATACATCAACTTTCCAGGGTCATAACTTTTTCATACGATCTTCATTTGACACGCTCAATACCTCGTAGAAATATCTATCTGAGGAATACAACTTTTGCGTGAGAAACATCGAAGGAACTTTCATATTGCTCCACATTTTCCCAAAAAAACGTCATTTAGGGCCTCAAAACGGCTCTGGAAGTTTCAGGACCCAAAAAACTGCTAAAAATAGTAAATTACCAAAATTGCCAAAAAATTGTTTTGATCCAGTTGGAAAAGGTGGGTGGCCACTGATATCTACCTGGATCATTCCTTCCTCCTTAGGAAGCAATGATCTTCATTGCGTTGAGTTCCCCCATTAGATGAGGAAATTTATGTTGAATTTGGCCCCGGGTGAGCCACTTGCCTTGGTGTAGGAGCTGCCCTCCTTTGACGACTTGATAAAGCTAGATCCTTTGTTGTTGAGTGCCCTTGATTTTTGTTTCCACAATCTGATCACTGGATTCCTATTGTATGTAGTTAGGGTTGAGCTCTGTTGGTGTCAATTGTTATGCTACTTCAGAGGTGTCCATTAATGGTGGGAAATAAGGGCGAAGGAGATCCATGTTGAACATTGGGTGAAGTCCAAGGAAAGGAGGAATTTTTAGCTCAAAATAATTACCCCCCACAGCCTTAGTGATGGTGTATGACCCATAACAGAGTGGGAGAAGCTTTTGATGGGGTCCTATAAGGCGTTCTTTCTGCAAGCGTAACCAAACTTTGTTCCCCACCTGAAACTTATGTGGCACTCGATGTTGATCATGGTGCTGCTTGTACTTGTCATTGGAATTCTATAGGATATCTTGAAACTGTGGGTGGATGTTATGGATCCTCTCAATGAACCAGGTGGCTTTGTCAGCTTCAGTTGGAGCAGGAGATGAGTCAGTCGAGGTGACTGTAAGGGGAAGTGCAACATCTATGGGAGCCAATGGTTGGAATCCCAACCCCACATGAAATGGGTTGTGGTCGGTTGAGCTATGCAGGGCTCAACTGTAGATATGTTGTACATAGGGAAGGCTCTCATCCCATGTGTGAGGGTGCTTGGAATTATACATGCGAAGGATATGAAAAATCATTTGATTTACGACCTTGTTTTGGCCATCTCTCTGGGGGTGGAAGGTCGTGGATTTGGTGATATTGGTGTCTAGTAGTGACCAGAGGCTCGACCATAATGTGTTGAGAAATCGACTATCCTGATGTGATAAAATGGTTTATGGGATTCCAAAATGTACCCAGACTCATTCAAATAAGATCTTGGCAGTGGCCTCTTCTATGATGTTCTTCTTGTAGGAAACCAAAATCGCCATCTTAGAAAAGCGATCAACAACCACAAAAACACAGTTATTTCCCTGCTTGGTGGATGGGAGGATCGAAATTTAGTCCATTGAGATGGATTCCCATGGCCTATCAGGAGTAGGAAGAGGGGTGTACATGCCATGTTTCTTAGTGGTCGGTTTGGCAATAGTGCAGGACTTGCTATAATTCCTGAGCTCCTGTTGAAGTTTCATCCAATATAAATGTTTCTGTAGCATTGCCACTGTATTTTTGACACTAAATTTTTCTGCCACCCAACTGTAGTGGGATTCCTAGATCATCTTCGCTAGCTCGCTTGATGGAACACAAATATGGCCTAGACGACACAACAACCCATCCTGAAGATGAAAATTATAGACAATTGCGTTTGCACCCAACATTTGTTATGTGGTGGTGAAGTCCAGGTCTGTCTCATAGAGTTGGGGCCATCCAGAGGTCTCAAGGACGTAAGAGTCTAGCACCGTGGTGAGTGTCATGACTGGAGGTCTGCTAAGGAAATCAACGACATGGTTGGTACTTCCTGTTTTATACTTGATGTTGAGGTGGAATTGCTGCAATTATGTGGACCACTTTTGATCACGGTCATTCTACAATTTTCCTTGTGTCTGCATGAACTACAATGGCTTATGATTAGTGTGGATGATTGTCTCCTTCCCAAGAATGTAATGTCTCCACTAGCGGAAAGCTTTCACAATGGAGTACATTTATTTGTCGTAATTAGGGTACTTATGGACAACATCTCATAGTGTCTCACTATGATAGGCCACAAGGTGGTCGTGCTGAGTGAGAATGTCACCCACAACATAGTCTAAATCATCTGTCTCAATCTCAAAGGATTGGTGCGGGTCTGGTAGTGAAAGTACTAGGGCTAAGCACAAGCGCTACTTCAAATCATTGAACGCTTGTTATTGGGACCGGCCCCATGCAAATTTATCCTTACCACCACCCCTGGTTATTTGCCCGAGGGCCCATGCAATATGGGAGAATCACAACATGAACCTACAGTAGAAATTGGCAAGGCCCAAGAAGCTCCAAAGCTCAATGAGTGTGGTTGGGGCTGGCCAGTCACAGATGAATTGGATCTTGGCTGGATCCACATGTACGTCATGTTGATCAATGATGTATCCCAGGTAATGGACCCTGTCCATACCAAAGGAGCATGTTTCCATGTTGACATATAGCTTGTGCTATCACAGGCTATTCAGAACTTGTTGAATATGTTGCAAGTGTTCGGCCCAATTCTTGCTGTAAATGAGAATGTCATCTAGATACACTACTACAAAAGTGTTGGTGAATGGTCATAGGATATCGTCCATCATCCTTTTGAAAGTGGCTAGAGCATTTTTCAAACCAAAGGGAATGACCAAGCATTCAAAAAGGCCTTCCTTTGACTTGAAGGTGATATTCCATACATTTGTATGTTCTATTGGGACATGGTGGTAGCCAGATTTCAGTTCAATCTTACTGAAGTATTTGGTCCCCGTGAGTTGATCAAGGAGGTCATCGATTCGGGGAATCAGGTATCGGTTTATGAATGTGATTTTATTCAGAGTCCAGTAATCAATTTAGAGTTTCCAAGTTCGATCTTACTTCTGTACCAGTATGGTTGGGATCCCGCAAGGTTATGATCTGGGATGGATGTGCCCCTTGTGGAGCAGTTCTTGGATCTGTCACTTGATCTCCTCATTGTCTAGCAGAGAGTGGCGATATACTGGCCCATTGGGAAACATTGCACCAAGGGTAATATCGATGGGGTGCTTGACCTGGAAGTGCATAGGTACCCCGATAGGTGAGGAGAAGATATCTGAGTATTCTTCCATGACCTTATCTACTTTCTTCTGCTATGTGGAGAGGTCGGTTGCAGAGACCCTCGATGTGCCTGTGATATTTCTCTCATTCTGAGAGAAAATAATGAAGAAGACAAACTTCCCCATTCTAGAGATGACCTTCCTACATTGCTTAGCAGAGATCAAGGAAATAACACTAGGTGGGACTACCTTGAGTATTCTGCACAATTTCTTGTTCAAAGTAATAATAACACTATGAGGCCTAGAATCATATACAACATGAAATTTCCATAAATAAGGTTGGCCCAAAAGAACATCACAAACTTCGAGAGGAGAAACATCACACAATACCTCATCTTTGAAGGGCTTGATGTCATATGACAGTCGACATTGTTGGCTGACGCAGAGATCGCTTCCTTGGTGGAGCCATCCAATGGTGTAGGGTTGTGGGTGAGGCATTGTCGATAGGGCCAGACGCTTGACAACCTATGCTGAGATGAGTTTGTTCTGGCTACCTCTATCAACGATGAAGTGCAGCGGGGTGCCTTTTACCCACATTTGTGAATGGAAGAGGCGCTCACCTTCTTCTAGTTCATCTGGTTCACCAGGCTGGAGCTTGGTGGTATCAACAATGGAACTGGGTTCTGCGTCAATGATTTGTCTTACCCTTTTTGGTTTTGACTCAGAGTCAGAACTCACATCTAATTTAGAGGCTTTCACTTTGGCCACCAACGACTGCTTTGAGCAACAGTCAACAGTGTTCTGACAAAGGATCTTATGGAAGTCACACCACTTCTTAGTATCTTTCTTTGTCTTTCCGGTGTCCTTCTTTTCTTGTGGCTTGGACTGGTTGTCCTAATACTGTCCGTATTTTCTTTGTCCTTTGTTCTATGGGTTGGTGTCTCCCTTTCCTACCTTTTTTTGTGAGGGGTTCCTAGGCCCAAATTGTCACGTCTTTTGTTTGATATTCTTCTCGATTTTGACGACATATTTTCTTTGTTTGATATTCTTCTCGCTTTTGACGAAATATGATCAACTTGGTCTGGATGTATCTATGCATAGCACCATGATACTTGAGCACCATATGTCACTCAGAATATTTGATACCCAGCTTAGTGCGCAAGGTATGGAAGATATTTGTGAAATCTGGCACTGCTTGGTCTCTTTCTTTCCGCAATGGGCTCCATTTGGTATACAAGTCATCATAACTTCCAACAGGGTAGTATTTTTCCTTAATAACATCCTTGAAGGATTCCTAGGTGGTTGTGACTGTATATAATGAGGGTTCCTCTATTTCCTTTTGCTCACAAAAAGTTTCCCACCAATCTTTGACATGGGGAACGACTTTGAGTAGCACAAAAGTAATATTTTCTCTATTCGAAAAGTTATGGAACGAAAAATACCCTTTTAGCATATTCAACCAATTGTCTACAACATCTGCATCTATATGACCTTCAAATATAGGAATATCGAAGTTTATTTGTACCTTTGAGGGGGTGAAGCCTCCGCTCAAAGAAGATGTGTCGCCTATTGGTAGCTCCCGAAGGATTTGCGCGAAACTATCCATCATCTCATTCCTCTGTTGCATGAGGGATTCCTCAAGCAACATTTTGAAAGGATCTCCTGTCCTTTCATCTATATTTTCTCCTGCCATGAGAGGTCACTTCGGTGTGCGAGAGATTTTTTCCTTAAGAGAAACAAACATTAAGACGACAAGGAGAAGACCGCTCTGATACCATTGATCCATATTTTATGAGTAGAATGAAATGAATGCATATTATTAATAGGTTCATAGCACAAAATAATAGAGATACAATAAAACTAGTTTTTTATTCAATAAAGAAATAAGCTAAAACTGTAAAATGCAGTGGAAAACAAGCTTGTTGGAATGGTGGTGGCTTATCTCTGAGAAAAGATGTGACGGCTACGCTCGTTCGCAATAATATGGTTACAATGAGGCTCTGAAGGCCTTTTTTACAATAAAAAAGAATGCCAAAACCCTAGACATCCAAAAACCTAACCCTAGGAGATGAAGCGCCAAAATTCATGTGGGCCTCGTTTGGGTAAGTCAGTACATCAACTTCTCGGGGTCATAACTTTTTCATATGATGTTCATTTGACGCGCTCAATACCTCGTTAGAAATATCTATCCGAAGAATACAACTTTTGTGTTAGAAATATCGAAGGAAATTCCATGTTGCTCCCTGTTTTCCCAAAAAGCGTTGTTTAGGGCCTCAAAATGGCTCTGGAAGTTTTAGGACCCGAAAAACTGCTAGAAATAGTAAATTACCCAAATTGCCAGAAAACTATTTTGAGCCAGTTGGAAAAGGTGGGTGGCCACCGATATCCACCTGGATTAATATGGGAGAATCCCAACACAAGAAGTTGGAGATGACAAGAATATAACACATACCCAACACTGGTTACTTGGCTGAGGGCCCATGCAATATGGGATAATCCCAACTCGAACCTACGATAGAAATTTGCAAGGCCTAAAAAGATCTAAAACTCAATGAGTGTGGTTGGGTATGGCCAATCCAGAATGACCTAGATATTGGTTGGATCAACATGCACCCTGATAGTGTCCTATAAATAGTTTGTTAGAGTCTGAGTTCAATATGTGTGGTAGGGTCATAAAGACCATGGAATTTTTCTCTTAGGTGAAAGACATATTATGAGTTAATGGGTTTTGTGGTTAATAAAATTCTTGGATATGGTATTAAAATAAAGTGTGAGTCATGAGTCATGTTGTATTTGGTATCAAAGGGATATGGGTTGGCATGTCATCAAAGGGTCATTATGAGAGGTCATGTAGTTGATCATAATCATTTAGAGTTAGTCTTTTCATGTTCAACAAATCTCATGAAATCATATCTATTGGCGGCAGGTGACATCCTTAATTAGTTGGAGGACTACACAAGTTGTTGCACAATCTCCTAACATTGCACAACTGTCTTGTGAAGGAAACATGATCAGATGGAATTTACACATGTTTCATAGCAGCCTATCAACATTTACAGAGTTAATTTCATCATCAAACATTCACCATGCATTATTTGGAGTAAAAAATGTGATCAAAGAGTCAAATTATCTCGCCACAAAACTGTCAAAGAATCCACTTGTGCATTTAATGATTATTGAGGAAGGTTTTATTTGCTTTTTGGGTTCAAATTAGGTTCATTTTTTATGCTAAATACCTCCAAGATCAATCCCACCAATATTACCTTTCAAAACCCTCAATTTCAATCATGTTGCACATGGGTTGTACGGCACACTGCGCAAATGATTATTTTAGTGGTAAACTTAAAGAACACTTTATGAACAAATGGAGAGGATTTTTGAAAAAATCAGAGAGGTTTTTATCAAGAACATACCCAATAAAAAAAGCCTCTCATATTTTCACCAAGTGTCATATTTTGGGATATTTGAATGAATATTTACAGCCCATGTTTCCAGATTTAAGCATTAAGATTTCTTATTTTAGTCATCATCTTTTGGTACAAATTTCGAGAAGTTGGAGAGGAAGTTTTGAAAACCTGAAGAGGTGTTTGTCAATAACAAAATCAATAAAAAAAAAGCACTCTCAGTTTGTGCACAAATATCATGGTTTGGAATATATGCAATGATATTTGAGGCCTATTTTCCAGAATTTCACTAAGACAGATTTCTTGTAGGTTATTGTTGCGCAACAACCTTGCCGCGCAACTATGACAGAGCATCCAGAATGTGTCTAGATCAGCATGGACAGGTCAACAGAGGTGCCAAGTCATATCAAATGAGAATCAAGGGGAAATATCACCATACATGGATTTAAACACCTTTTTTGTCAAGTGATTATGATGTAATTAATGATTCAATGTTGACTCCTTCCTTGTAGCAGTTTGTTGAAGATTTGTTGCTAAAATATATGTAACTATAGCTAATATTAATATAGTTTCTGAATTCGAATTTGGAAATTTAGAAAGACATTTTCTGTCTATATTTGATCAATCTACATCAACTCAAAGGGGGTTGGGGGGTGTGAATGTGAAGAAAGGACTCTTCTGGTGTAGATTGTAAATTTTAATGAGAATAATGAATTTGGCATGGATTAGAAGTACCTAAACAATTTGACTTCAAAGATACATGTGCAGTTTCTTTCCTTATTTGTGTTCTTTCTTAAAGTATATTTTCTTGTTTCATTAAATTCATCTGAATGTTTTTCTTCTATGATGCTTGAGAAAATAATTTATGTTACAGAATTCATCTAAAGGCTAGTGCTCTATTACATACACTTAAGAATTTACATTATTTTTCCTCCTTTAAAATCTTAGGATTCATCTAAATTGATGCCCTATGTTGGTGAATCTATTTCATTTTCAACTATCCATCTACAATGATATTTCAATAGCTTAAGAAGGCAACTTCTATCTTTCCCTTAGACTGTCTCTATTCAATTAGACCAAAATCTATCAAAACCATTGATCTCAAACCCTGTTGAATCCATGCCTAATGGTCCTCTCCTCTTCTATACCAACCAATTTCATAAACCTTATTCTCATTTTTAGATCTAACCTCTGTTCTTAATCAGAAAACCAATATTTTTAGTGAATAAGTATACAAGAGAGAGCTCTCTCTGGGTTGGAAGGAATAGATTCCAACCTACAAGTGGTTTGAGTTTACCTCAGTGGTTTCCCTCCCGAAGCCAAGGGAAATTGTAGAGTGATCACACACCCCATGCTCATTAACAATGTATCCTAGGTACTAGACCTTGTCGATGTTGAAGGAGCATATTTCCAAATTTGCATATAGCTTGTGTTGTTAAAGAGTGTGCATAACTTGATAAATATGCTACAAGTGTTCCTCCCAACTCTTGTAGTAGATGAGGATGTCATCCAGATACACCACCACAAAATAATTGGTGAAATGTCACAAGATATCGTCTATCATCCTCATGAAATTTGTCGGGGCATTCGTCAAACCAAAATGCATGACTAACCATTCAAAAAGACCTTATTTGAAATTGAAGGTAGTTTTCCATACATCTGTATTCTCTATTGGGACCTAATGGTATCTAGAATTCAGATCAATATTACTAAAGTATTTGCCCCCCTTGATCTGGTCAAGGAGATTGTCGATTCGAGGAATCAGGTACCAATTCCTGACTGTGATTTTATTTAAGACTTGCTAATT
Source organism: Picea engelmannii (assembly GCA_009831015.1). NCBI lineage: Eukaryota > Viridiplantae > Streptophyta > Pinopsida > Pinales > Pinaceae > Picea > Picea engelmannii. Next base: position 184,168 of record ML804860.1, on the reverse strand, counting down.
GATGCAAAGTCACCAGGTCCCATCTTTCTTCTACACAAGCATGATTGGGCTTCCACACGGTGATGAGATGGGTCAAATGTACCCCTTTTGGAATATTTCTTGGATATGACGCTTGATCTCCTCATTTTATAACAGAGAGAAATGATAGACTGGCCCATTGGGTAGTGGTGCACCTGGGGTTAGATCGATTGAATGCTTGAAATGATAGTGTAGAGGTACCTGAGTGGGTGAGGAGAATATGTCTTTGTATTCTTCCACAACCTTATCCACTTTCTTTTGTTGCGTGGAGAGATCGAGTGCAGAGGCCATGGATGTGGGTGCAACCTTCCACTCACTTTGAGATTAAATCATGAAGAAGACAAACTTCTCATTCTGAGAGATCTTCTTGAGTTTCTTGTCAGATATTAATGAAATGACAATAGGTGGGACTACCTTAGGTATCCTCTACAATTTCCTATTCAAAGTAATAAGAACATTATGAGGCCTAGATTCATATATAAAATGACATTTCCATAAATAAGGTTGTCCCAAAAGAACATCACAAACTTCAAGGAGAGAAACATCACACAATATCTCATCTTTGAAAGGATTGATACCGTATGTATCTATGCATACCACCACGGTATTTGATAACCATATGTCACTCAAAACCTTTGATACACAACTTGGTGTACAAGTTATGGAAGATATTTGTGAAATATTGCATTGTTTGGTCCCTTTCTTGTCGCTGTGTGGTCCATCTTGTATACAGATCGTCATAACTTCCAACAAGGTAGTATTGTTCCTTAATATAATCCCCAAAGGATTCCTAGGTGAGTGTTGTTGGATTACTAAGAGGGGGGGTGAATCGGTAATAGAGAAATTATAATTCTTTTTAAACCAAATAATCCAAGTGTTATATCAATGTAGAATTATCATCCAATAATGCGCAATGAACAAATGAACAATCATACACATACAAAATACACTATTGTTTTACATGGAAACCCAAAGTGGGAGAAAACCACATAATGCTTTTTCTTATATGTCTTGAAGAATTACATTCATTGGAAGCACCAACTTCCTTTGTTTTCCAGATGCAACTGGAAGGAGACTCCAACCCCCTAGTTTCTTAGGATACAACCTAAGGGAAGATCCAAATCCCCAATTCTCTAGCTACAACCAGAAGGAGGCTACAACCCCCTATGTTCTTTGACTACAACCAGAAGGTGGCTACAACCACCTGTCCTTGCCCCGTCCAACCACCCTAAAGTAGAAGTAGAATGATGGAACCACTTTCACACTATCATTGTGAGATATATTGTTGTAAAATTGTACCAAAAAACCTAAACCATGCATCAACCATGCATCAAACTATACCTCAACCTGTAATTAACATGTACCATAAACAAGTGCATCAACCATGCACCAACCTGTAACAAACAACTTGTAATCAACCTGTACCAGAAAAAAGTGAAACCAAACATGTACCAAGTATGTATCAATCATGTGTCAACTACTCATCAACTATGACTCATGAATGTGTACCAACATCATCAACTATACACCTCATGTATGTACCAACTGATCAACTACTTGTCTCAACCATGTACACAACATGTACCTTAACCAAAATCCCTCATCAATTTCATCATCCAAATATGATTTCTAACTATGTAATAGAACTGGTGCATATGATCACATACCTGCAAACCTTCCTTAACTTTAACAACAAGAGACTATCATTTTCATCAAACTTTTCATTAGTCTCACATGACTAGTTTTGGATTAGTCAACAATCTGAACCTGAAATAATCATAACTTTTTACCTGTAATGAATAAATATATGAAACTGATACAAAATGTTTTTCAGTTTTTTGTGTGCAATTCCTCCAGGTTTCACTACTTGGAACCTCTCAGAAAATGAGTTATAGAAAAAATGGCATACCTTACTGAATTTTGGCTTATTCTAGAGAGCGACCTTGTAGAGAGTGACCCACATGGAATATTTATTGAATCAATATGAAACTATTAAAAAAAAATACTACAGACTGTACTCTAACCAACATATTTGGTCTTACTCAATTTGGATTTGTTATGAAGAAGTTATGACCTTTTTACCCAAAACACCTTAGAAAGCATCATCAAAAGAATTTATCCTTCCTTGAATTCCGTCCTTCTTTTCTTCGCCTTCCCTCAGAAATCTGTCTTAGATATCCTTTGGTTACCACAGATACCTATATATATTCAATATTCTCAAGTGTGATCTAAAATGAGAGAGCCTTGCCTCTTATTTATACTCTCCAAGTAGCTTCCTTAAAAACATCTTCTAGGTCACTTTTTCCACTTTCCTTATTTTAGGGTTAACCCACTTCTAATTTCTCCATTAAATTTATTATTTAAATAATTTCTTTTGTATTCACTTTGAATTTTAGTACATGCATCACTTCACTTTATTATTTACCTTCTAAAATCTATTAAACCACTTTGACTACTTTGACCTTTTGGGGCTTCTAGATGACATATGAGGGTCCTCCAACTTCATAAGGCCATAACTCTCAAACTGTGAGGAGTTATGTGACATTCCACATACCACCAAAAATGGAATGAAATGTAATATATGTATAGAATAGTGTTACCTACAAATATATCAAAAATCATACCATTATTCATCAAACAAACTTGGGTCTATTACCCAAACCTGGGTTCTTCAACTTCTCATGGACTTAACTCTCTAACTATGAGGAGTTATGTGACATTCCACATACCACCGGAAATGGCGTGACAAGAAATATCCATCTAGGATAGTTTCACTAACAAATTCACTAACCTTCATCTCATTATTCCACAAATAAACATTGGTTCTCTAATGATACTTCTAGGGTAACTCAATCCACAAAGCATCTTCCCATGAGGGATTTCACCATAAGGGGACCACTTTGGAGTTCATCCATTTCTACTTATTATCATCCATGAAAATACAATAATGATTCATCTTTACATCAAAAACAATTCGGTCCATTACCCAAACCTTTGTGCTACCGGGCTTTCTTCAAGGGTTGACATCAATGACAACCAACCTTAATCAACAATCTCCCCCTTTGGCATTGATGGAAACACTCTAATGAAAAATTGAAATTATGTCATGTAATGTTGAAGTCATATCACTCACGCTCCCCCTAGAAACATGCCTCTGTCCTCTGCATCTCTGTGACCATTTCTCCCCCTAGAATTGTGCCTCTTTCCTCTGCATCTGATGAATCTCTCCCCCTTTGTCATCGATGGAAAAGGTATCTTTCCATCCGAGGATGTTCCCACTAATTGAAATGTCATATTTATGGTCCTTCCTCATGTACATCTAAGACATATAAGATAAGCATTCAAAATTATTCATTTTGGAGTAGAAATAAATCTGAGTCTCTGGCAAAGATACTCAAAGGCTTCACGTGGAAGTGGTTTTGTAAAAATGTCTACCACTTGTTCTTTTGTGCCCACATACTCAAATCTGATGTTCTTTTCTGCAAATTGTTCTCGTAGAAAGTAATACTTGATTGGAATGTGATTTTTCATGGAGTGCATGATCAGATTATTTGAGATATTGATGGCACTTGTATTATCACAATTGATTGGAATGGGCTCGTCATACTCAACCTGTATATCTGTCAAAGTTTGATTCATCCAAAGAACTTGTGTACAACATGTTTTTGTTGAAATATACTCTGCCTCGGCTGTAGATTGAGATATTGATGGTTGTTTCTTTCTTATCCATGATACTAAACACTCACCCAAGTAGAACGATGCTCCATTGGTGCTTCGTTGGTCATCAATAAAACTTGCCCAATCTACATCTATGTAGGCAATAAGTGATAGATCATTTCCTTTTGGATACCATAATCCAAGATCTTTTGTTCCTTTGAGATATCTGAAAATTCTCTTCACTTCTAATACATGTGATTCCTTTGGTGCTGCTTGAAATCATGCCTCCTATCCAACTGCCTACATTACATCTGGTATGGATGTTGTCACATATAGTAGGCTATCAATTATTGACCCGTATTTCCTTTGATCTATAGACTTTGAATCATCATCTTTGTTTAACTTGCAACTAGTTTGCATGAGAGTGATAACTAGTTTGCAATCTTCCATTCCGAACCTCTTTAACATTTCAGTGATATACTTGGTTTGAGAAATAAAAATTCCTTGGTTTCTTTGACGTATCTAAAGTCCCAGAAAGAAGGATAATTCTCCAAGTAATGACATTTCAAATTCATTATGCATATCCTTTGCAAATTTCTGTCTTAACCTGTCATCATCACTACCAAAAATAATATCATCAACATAAACTTCAATTAATAAAATATTACCTTGACTTACCTTGATGTAGAGGTTGTTGTTTGGACTTCCTTTTCTGAACCTTGTCTGTTGTAGATATTTATTCAATCTAGAGTACCGTGCTCTAGGAGCCTATTTTAGACCATACAAGGCCTTCTTTAATTTGCACACATAGTCTGCATTCTCTGACAACTTAAATCCTTCTTGTTGTTGAATGTAGAATTCTTCTTCAAGTTCCCCATTTAGAAAAGATGATTTTACGTCTATCTGATACACTTTCATATTTTTGGAGCATGCATAAGCTAAAAGAAAACAGATTGCTTCCATTTTGGCAACTAGGGAAAATGTCTCTTGAAATTCAATTCCTTTAATCTGTGCATATACTTTACATACCAATATAGATTTGTTCCTTGTAACCTATCCATCTTCATTCAATTTATTCCTGAAAACCCATTTGTGTTGATAACATTCTTATTCTTTGGTCTTGGAACCAATTCCCAAGTGTCATTTTTCTCTATTTGATCCAATTCTTCATCCATGGCCTTATTCCAAAATTTATCCATGGCCTTATTCCAAAATTCATCCTTGTTGGCTTCTTCAAAACATTTTGGTTCAATTGTAGATAAGAGTGCTAGGTCTGTTTGTTCTAGTGAGCAGATTCTTCTTCTAGTCTCGGCTCCTACATCTTTGTTTATGATAATCTGATTTGAAGGATGATTCTTATGTACTCTTCTGCTAGGTGTCTTTGGAGACACTTGCTAAACTTTCTCTTATGCTTCTTTCAAATTCTATTCATCTTCATCTTCTACTTCCTTTTCATCTTCTGCTTCCTTTTCAAAAGGTTTTTCCATTGATTCATTTTCTTCTTCCTTTGATTCTGGTATGCTTGTTTCATTAATTTTTACGTTGATACTTTCCACAACTTTGTTCAATCTCAGATTGTAACACTTGTATGATTTCCTTGTACTTGAGTAACCAAAAAGTACTCCTTTGTCCACACAGGAGTAAAACTTTCCCATTCTTCCATCTTCTCTTTTTATGTAGCATTTTCTTCCAAAAACTATGAAGTTCTTCACATTTGCTAGTCTTCCTTTCCATAGCTCGTAGGGAGGTTTGTTAGTGTTGTTTCTGAGAATTATTATGTTTTGAATGTGAATTGTTGTATGAACTTCCTATGTCCAAAATATATATGTCAATTTTGAATCCATTAGCATTGTTCGAGCCATTTCCTGTATTGTCCTGTTCTTTCTTTCAACAACTCCATTCTGTTGAGGTGTCCTAGAAACAGAGAATTGCCTTTTTATTCCATGACTGCTGCAATAGTCCATAAATTCTCTTGAAGTGAACTCTCCTCCATTATCATATCTCAAGCATTTGATTTTTGAATCCATTTCATTTTCAACCATTTCCTTGTAGATCTTAAAGTTTTCAAAATATTCTAACTTATTCTTGAGAAAGAAAACCGCAGTCATTCTTGTATAATCATCAAATAATAACATAAATTATTTCTCACCTTTTAAACCCTTTTTTGTAGTTGGTACAACTATATCAGTGTGCACAATTTCCAGTGGTCTTCTTGTTGAATATTCCTTTGATTTGTACCTAGTCTTTGTTTGCTTTCCTTGTTGACAATTCTTGCTTAAAGTGTTGGTTGTTTTCATGATCTGGGGCATTTCTCTTACTTCTTCTCTTTTGCTGACTTTGACAAAGTTATCAAAATGTACGTGACCCAATCTTTTGTTCCATACCCAACTTTCATCTTCCTTTCCTAGACACCACTTAACACATATATGTTGCTTGAATTTCTTGCAGCTGTAGCAATCAATTTTCACGAACCTTATTTTCTTATCTCACACTTTTGTGAATCGAAAGTAACTTTATGAGCTTGGTCACACATTTGACTCACACTTAGAAGATTATGCCTCATATCTTCTACTAGTAGAACATTTTCTACCTTTGTATTCTTGTTCCCAATTCTGACTGTGCCTTTTCCAATGATTTTTGTTGAATCATCATTTCCGAAGGAGATTGATCCATCTCTTTCCTTTCTTAATTTAAGAAACCTATCTCTATCACCTATCATGTGTTTTGAACAACCACTGTCTACATACCAACCACGCTTCTTCTTCTTAGCTTGTAGAGTGAGTGTGCATTCTTCATTTCTATATCGATTCTTCTTTCTTATCCATGTCCTTTTCTGAGGTTCTTGTCTATGATTGTTGTCATTTTGTTATGGTTCTCTAGGAGGGATTGTCATTCTACACTCTTTCGCCATGTGTCAAAAGTTATTACATTTGTAACATTCCGCTTCATTGCCCAAAGATTCAAACGTATTGTAACTTCTTATCTATGTTTCAATAGGCCTTCTTGGATAACCCTTTTGTGTATGACTTTCAAAGTTGTTTATGTTCCTGTTCTTAGCTCTGCAATTCATATATTTATGTCCAAAATTATTACATGCATAGCATAAACCAAAAAATATAGTTTGATACTTGGGAGTTGAAGATCTTCTAAAAGGAGGTCGTCTTATGAATCATTCTTCTTATTGAGGTCTATTTGTCTGTTGTTGATTGTGAAATTTGAATCTTCTTAGTGGAGGAGTGTCCTTGTAATCTTCCTTGTGTATCTTCCTATCCCCTTTGATTGTTTTTGCATAAATTTTTGGATATGTTTCTTGCTTTGTTGTTTTGGAGCTTGATCCCTTTTCTGTCTGATTATATCCAAGTCTAGACTTGTCAAGATGAGATTTTTGACTATTGATAATGTCATCCAAAAATTTTGAGCTATTTTGCATATTTTTCTTTTCAATATCCTTTCTTAATGTGACAATCTATGCTTCCAAATTTCCAATGATCTTGACCTTTTCTTCTAGTTTTTCTTTGAATGCTTCTTCAATTCTTTTATCTTCTTCTATTTGAACATTCAAATTTGTGATCATTTGTTCTAGTTCTTGAGTGTCTTCTTTCTTGTCTAGTTCCACTTGTAGTTTCTTGTTTTTCTTCTTTTCTCTTTTGATAACTTCTATGGCACACATCAATTCTTCTCGGTAGTCAACTTCTGCCTCTTCAATTTCTTCTTCGTCTTCTTCATATTCTTCTTCAGAGTCTTCTTTATCAGATTCTTCTACTGCCATGAATAAAACTCTTCTCATCTCAGTGTCACTGACTTCATCTTCATCTGATGATGAGATGTCTTCTTTGGTGCATAAGATTTTCTTGAAAACGTTCTTTGTAGTTCTCTTGCCTTTATATGTTTGTTTACCTTTTGAGTAACCTTCATCATTTATCTATTTCTTATGAGGACATTTGTTAGAAAAATGACCAATACCATCACAATTGAAACAAATTAAAGGAAGATTACCTCTATACCTATTGTCAGCTCCCTTGTTTAGTCTTTTGACGAAGTTGGCCACTTCTTCATCATCTTTTGAGATGTTACTGTTGCTGCTATGTTCTTCTGGTTTCTTTTCCTTTTTGTTTGATCTTTTGGATGCTTTGAAAGATGATTCTTTTACATCTATATTTTCTTGTTCAGTTCTCATTTCATATGTTGTGAAGATTTCATGCAGTTCATCCATGCTTATTGAGTTTAGATCTGACCTTTCTTCTAGTGATGATATCTTAGGGTCAAATCTCATAGGAAGAGATTTTAGTATCTTTTGAACAATTACAATTTTTTTGATTTCTTCTCCCAATCCTATGATTGCATTCACTGTTTCATCGACTTGTAAGAAGTAGGTTGCAATATTCTCATATTCCTTCATCTTTAGTTGTTTGAACTGACCTCTGTAAGTTTGAATCTTTGCTACTTTGACTTTTGAATCTCCTTCATAAATATTTTGAAGAGTGTCCCAAATATCTTTAGCAGATTTACAATGTGAAACTTTGGTGAATACCGTTTCACTGAGACCATTCATAAGTGAATTTGTGGCTTTGGAATTATTCTGACTGAGTTTCACTTCTTTGTCATTTGTTAGTGGAGCTATTGGTGTTGTGTATCCATCTACAATTGATTGCCAAATTTCAAATCCCTGTGCCTGTATATATGTCTTCATCCTTATGCTCCAAAAAACATGCTTTTGTCCATCAAACTGTGGTATTCCATTTTTATACAAATTGTTGCTCTCCATGATCTACCTTTTAGTGGTTAAACCAATTTCTGAAGGAACCTCCTCTGATATGAATTGTTGGATTATAGAGAGGGAGGGTGAATCAGTAATAGAGCAATTATAATCCTTTTTAAACTAAATAATCCAAGTGTTATATCACTATAGAATTATCATCCAATAATGAGCAATGAACAAATGAACAATCATACACATACACAGTACACCAGTGTTTTACATGGAAACCGAAAGTGGGAGAAAACCACAATTTTTTTTTTCTTATATGTCTTGAAGAATTACATTCATTGAAAGCACCAACTTCCTTTGCTTTCCAACTGCAACTGGAAGGAGGCTCCAACCCCCTAGTTTCTTAGGCTACAACCTGAGGGAAGCTCCAATGTAACATCCCCTAGCCTACAACTCCATTGATGGGGAAATGCTACCTATGGACTACCTTATCTTATACATTTAGCTCTGATCTGTGATAGATCCAACCTTAAACTATTGGGATATTCCATACATAGATACTTGCAGAAAAGCATACACATCCATATAAACATAGAATGACTATTCTACATATATAACATATTATTGCATAAATAACAGTAAACCTACACATGAAGCATATACAACATACACGGGTAATACTCATCAATTACAACATATGTACCATTACACAACATGTAAATGAATATAAAAGTGGTACTTTTATTTGATTAGAATACCACCAATTGCGTGCAGACCTTCCACAAACCTGCTAGCCATAGACCACACTTCTCATCACACTCAACAGTAGGTCATCCCTGAGATGGGACTAAGATCCACTGGGAAAGGGATTCCTAAACTAGGAAATGTCAATAGGGAAGTTGCACAAAACACAGGAAGGATATTTTATCCCAGGATCCACTTAAGCCCACAACCCACAAACCCTCATTCCCAACACACCTGCTCCACCCCAGGATGGTACACCTTCACTAATACAAGTCCATCGATTATTACACCTCCCTTACATTGGACTTCAACAACAGGCTGGACTAGAAGTCTTAGAGTATTGTAGTTGCTATGGGACTCACTTCCCAACAAAGTCTCTTTCCTGGGAGACTTTCTCACAGGCTTGACAATTTGCCTCTTCAACCAATCTTTGACTTAGCTATATCTAGGTACGAGTGACAACAACAACAACAGGGAAAATGGGTATGGATACCCAAAACAATAACAATCATACACTTAGATATAGAAAGGCTCAGTAAGAAACAACCGACGATAGCAAGCCACACTAAGTCAAGGAATTGTGTGGCCACAATAACCAACAATTATGACACCACATGGCTAAGACAATTACAAGGTGCTCAGACTTCATAGGAGACATAGATCAGTCCCTCGGTTTTCATTGGTTTCAGGGTGACTAACCTCACGAGAGTGCAGATGCAAAGGTGAAGGATCTCAAAACTCGTTCAGGAACAAGAATGGGAGTCACAATGAATGGGAAGTGAACCCCCAACATGATTTGACTCATGGGTGACTGGTTCCAGAGATCCATGATGGACACCCCTAGTTCATGGTTAGATAGTGGATTGAGAATGGAAAGCGAACTGCCTAACAGGATGGATTTCCTAGCTATAACTGCATGCGCCAAGGTCGACACTTGTCTTTATGCACCTACATGTGTTCTACTTCACACTCATTCCCTTTTCAGGAACTTAGGACAACATCATTCATGTCCACCTTAGCCTTTAGGAAATAATAATAATAAAATATTATTCCCTTAGAGGTAATTCCTCTAGCTTAGCCTCTAGGCCTAGACACTTATCCCCCTCCCTTACCCTATCTAGTGGAAGCTTATTCCCCCGTCACTCTTTATTCATGGTCAGTATACACACAACAATGTTTAATCTTTATTAATTATATGCATAATTACATATACAAAAATAGGCTCCTGGCCTTTAACACTTAGGCTCTCCGACCTAATAAACACATAATCCCACCAACTTATCAACACTTGGCTCACTAGCCTACAAAACATGTTTACAATTCATAAATACAAATGGGGCTCATCCTTGGGGATATTACAATCCCCTCCCCTTATTTTTTTACCATCCTCAGTGAAACTCTTTACACAACATCAACAAGATTTCCAAAATCTTCAAAAAGATGTGGGTATTATTCCTGCATAGAAACTTCATGCTTCCATGTCGCATCCTCAGGACTGTACCTGGTCCACTGAACCTTTACAAGCCCTATGGCTCAATTCTGGAGTTGTTTTCTCTTTCGGGTCCAATATGCGCACAAGATGCACCTACAATATGCCTTCTTGCTCCACCTGAATCGCATTCCAATCGATAACATGATTAGAATCAATTATATATTTCTTAAGCAATGAAATATGAAACACATTATGTACAATCATGGATGTAGGTAATGCAAGCATATATGCAATGTATATATATGTATATATATGCAATTCTAATAACATTATAACCTATATACAAGATACACAACATACAATAAATAGAGAATTGATACTCATATTTTGATTGAGAAGACCTTCCACATCAACATGGTCTAGACCAAGGTACCAAACCTCAGTAGCACTCCAACCAACAGTCTCTCATTCCCCCACATGCTTGTCCCACCCCAGGAGGGTACACCTTCACTGTCACATAGTCCATCGGCTGCTACACCTCCCTTTCCTTGGGCTTCAACAATAGGTCAGCTAAATAAGTCTTAGAGCACCGTGGCTCCCAGAGTTCCAACTACCCTTAGATATTTCCAATAAGCATCTTCCCCGAGATACTCTTTGTAGTCAACATTCTAACTTTAATCATCATCATCTCATATACATCACCCATGCAGATATCATGAGAAAACATGAAAGAATTCATTTAGGAACTCCAATTAGTTCAAAAGGGAATTCAACTTTTTCCCCAAAACATGAAATTCTATTTAATAAATCATCTTGGTTGTTTCCATATTATGAATGCAACCATCCTTGTGGTTTTCCACAGGCACCAAACTACATACCATTTTTCTTGTAATGCTTCATCTTGCATACAACCAATAAATTGACAGTTTTTGTTGTACATCATAATTCAATTTCAATATGTACAAAATATTGTGCATTGATCTTAGAATTTCCTGCACCTACCAATTCAATAAAAATTACCCAACAATTTAATAGACTAGAATGACTCATCATTCTATGCATATGCATGTTCACAATAATATATGTAAGTTCATTACTTCTTTTTTTGAACAAGAAAATTTTTTGTAGTCAATGCTCATGTGACTACCTGACTTGCAACTTTCGTGTTGCAATGTCTAATACCTCCCTGAAATGTCCTCAACTTCATGAGTTAACAACATTTCAACTGTTAGCAACAATTATTTCCATGCAATAATATATATTCATGTACTTACAAAACTCATTCAACCATTGCATTTAGTACACAATTATATCTCTTACTATGCATGAGTGCAATTCTCAGTGCATACTTATTCAACGCACCTTGCATTGAATTACATAATGCTCTTCATCTCAGTCATGTATCTCATCATCCATAAGTTGAAATTCTGACCAATTTGTTGACACATTCTCTACACACTTCCTATTGTATTCCCAATTAATTGGATGCCTTCCTTTTGGACCCGGACACTACACCAAGAATATAATTCTGTGGTGTTCATTAGTGTTATAAAAAAGGTTGCAGCCCAAGTTTTATTTAAAGGTAGGAAGATTTTAGTACCTATGTGGCTAATAACCTTTCCATATCCATACATTTCCATATCCAACCATGTCCTAGTCTCATACGTGACTATATTATTGCCATTCCTTCCTATAACAAGTTCTTATCTTTTAATTCTTTGGTTATTACCCCACAACCAAATTAACATGACATTCTCCTATGTCAGTGTGTGCATTCAGAAGCTAAAAAGCTTTGAATTAATACAGGCCTTCAGCCTTTACCACATCCAATGGTATGCATTCAAATAATATAATCATGTGATTTTATAAAATAACTCTAGGTGAGGAAATTATTACCTAAAATTCTTCAGCGATTATGAAAAAAGAGTAATAAAAACTCATACCTACATGACTATCATTAATAAATTTTATACTACCCGAATTTTTGATGGTAGTAGAAGATTTCATGCTTCTTTTATCAAACTTATAACCAACACTTCATCTTTTTGTTTCTTACCTCCTTATGCAACAAACTCACCAACAACACTTGCAAACATGCAAGCATTCTTTCCTCTAGCCATCCCAATAAGCCGTAACATATGTGCTACCACAGAAATTGAAACAACTTCTTTCTCCCTATAACAATTTTCCTTGTTGATCCTAGAAGTCTACAATTCTTCCCAGATTCCTGAATCTTTTTGTTCTCCCACTGTGATCACTATGCATGATTATTCCTTCCCTAAGCACTTTTGACACAGTGCCCCCACCTCAGTGGAGTCTGTTGACCTCCTGGTAAAAGGATATTTCAATATTTTGAGTCGAATTGACTCTTCAGGCTCATTATTGAACACAAAACAATTATACACATGCCCCATTTTCTCCTTTAGGTGAAGGTCTTTTTGATATCCACGTCTCTATTTACGTGCTTATGAAATGTCAAGTTTTAGGAGCTATATCCTTTTTCCTTAGCCCCTTCGTTCATATGGCCCTGGGCTATGACCTCATGAAAAACTATGATTGCGGGCATGGGAAAGAGTGGTTTTAGGCCAATCTTCTTTTTTTCTCGCAATTCACCTCCAACTTCCACGTATCACTTTGTTAAAATTGTGGTATAAATTGTGGCCTTCTCTCATATTTTTAACATCTGAGCAAGTTCTGGCCCCGAAATCCAGCTTGACCATTGATCTCCAATTCCTTGGTGAAACCTCTTGATCAACAATTGTTGTTTATTCTTTAGCTTCCTCTGGCCAACTGTCCGATCAACAAACTTGTATTCCTTTCACACACGATCTCAGAACTCCGCGATTTGTCGACACTTATCTCCCTTCCAAATCAATATCTACAATTGATTCCATCCTTCTGACCTTCGAGAGTTTCAACTCTCAACTCTCACTTCCTCCTTAGTATCTATCTTTCGGAGTGGAAGATTTGATGACACCTGTCACTTCATATGTGCGGCTATGATTTTCTCTATGAGTCTAGCCTTCAGGAGTTTTAGTTCTCAAACTCTCGTTTATTCTGGAGAGATTTCTCTGAAATGGCAATCGTCTGCATCACATCCTCCTCAATTGAAGGTTATGCTCCTGCTTCGAGACTTTGGACTCCTCAACTAGATCGATGGTCCTTTAGATCCCTCCTCGATCAATGGTCGAGATCTTCTCTAGGTCTTTGGACTTTTCACCCCTCCACTTTTTTGGAGTCTATATATGGTGCCACGTGTCCTCCTTCACATCGATGACTCTCGTCATTTCATGACTTCATGAGTCCACTCTCTTGTGCACCTTAAAAGTTTTAAGTCTCATGCACTTTCCTTGGGATCCAACGACTATTGGTCCTCGCTCTCATTTATGACAAACATATCTTATCTCCTCCTACACTCGTTCCTTCTGTCTAGACGTGAAATTCAATGACCAGATCTCTTCCTCTACAGCTGATATAATGGCAATTGTCGTGCCTCCTCCAGAGATTTCTCTTTCTCCCGAAATGGGAAAATTTCTAAGTGTCAAGGCTTCGATCTTTGATCCTTCTATGAGTCCTTGACTTTGGGTCTCGTCTTTGTTTCTAAAAATGCTATCCTTCCTGAGCTTCTGGACTTGGGATAAGTCTGACTCTTGTGCACCCTTTGCATTATCTCCTCTAAGATTCTTGAACTTTCTCAGTCTCCCAAGGGATTCTACCTTTCTACATATTCGAAAAGACTTTTTTGTGCCCTCCTGGCATGTTCTACACTCGTCCTCTTGAGCTTTCGAACTTGAAAAAAGTTCATCTCTACGCACATTCCTTGCACTTTGACTAGCCTCCAGATGGTTGTATTTCAACACTTCGTCCAAGTGTTGGCCTAGTGCACTTCTTGCAAAGGTCTTCCTTTAGAGTGTTCAACAAATCTATGAGTGTCTCCTAAGTAATCTATGAAAATTCAATTTTTTTCTGACACTCGTTGAACTCTACAAACATAATGTCCAGTCAACCGGAATTTGTCATGCCATCATTCCTTAACAAATCCCACAACATTCATAAACCAATCTGATTTAACAAAATGTTCATATTTCATTTTCTTTCCGAGATCTTCTCTACTCTGTAATAATTTTTGGGCACTAGCCCCTTTCTCTCAGTCCCCAATCCATGTGATCATGGGCCATGACCAAGTGGTAGATCACTAGTTGCTTACTCGGGCCTTTGGCTTCAAAAGATTTCAAAGCACCACACAACAATCTCTCGGAGTTCCATATTACTGAAATCGTGAAGTAGAGCATATCAACCATCAACGTCTACTCAACATCCGATGACTGACACTTACTATGGAACCTCAGGCATATGAGTTCCGTAACTTTGGGTCTTCGGGACTTTGGAGCTTCAGAGGATCTTGCATCCACACCTCTGAACTGCTAATCTATGAACATTCCTAATCACCTTTGGTGATGTCATTACGTCACATCACTTAACATTTTCCAATTGTGGAGGAATGCAATGGTGGTTTCGAGAAAACTACCTTTCATCCCCCAATTATTCTGATGTTGACATGTAACCCCTCGGTGAAACTGTGGTTTGGATTGCGGGACCGCCTTAGAGAATTAACTCTCATGCAAATTGGGTCCCCACAATCCCTTATGGCCATTGATATTGATGTATCATGATCAACACCATTGTGGGTCCTTCGACCTTTAGCTTCGTTATGTAACCTTGGGTCCCACTAACCATGCTCATACGGAGTGCCACGTGGCAAAATACTAGCGACTGACTCGTGGCCCAATCAGATAGGTGTCACATGTGATGTTCCATATGGCATTTGAATATTCCATGGGTTTGAAACCCACTGACACGTGGCACACATCCCATGTGTCCACTTCCATCCAAGTGGATTCATCATCACTCACTACTTCGTCTCTTCGGGACTTCGAAACTTCTGGCTTCGGGAGTTCTCTTTTCAGCACACACTAATTTTCCTGAATGTCGAAATCCTGAACAAACCAATCTGCTGACACGTGTCCCTCTTGAAGGATGGTCTAGATTAACTCCGGACTTCAAAGCTTCGAGAGATTTCTCCCTTCACCATTGTGTTTTACCTTTTAACATTGGTTGATACAATGGTCAATCTCTTCTCGCCAGATCAACGGTGTAGATCCACTTCGTGGCTTCAGACTTTTTCTTATTATTCATAAACTTCACTGAAGTCGCGAAATCCAAAGGGATTCCAAGTTAAACCTTCTACACCTTCTCCAGATATGATGGTCGTAAAGGATTTCCCTTTCCTTCCAAATAGATCCTACGGCCCCAACACCACAAGTGTTGTGATCTCTCTCTCTCTCTAGCCAAATTCCACATCTTTCATGGCTTTTTGATATCGCTACTCCTCCTCATCTTCTTAACAAAGCCAAGGTAATCCTCTTGGCACTTAGGGATGTTTCTAAGATCCAAAATTTGTTCCTCTTAACACAATTTCCTCTTGAAACCTTGAGTCTAATGACCACTTACCCATTCCATCCATGCTCTGTATTGAAACCTTGGGTCAGAACTTGAGTTTTTTCCATTGCAACAACAACTCCTTTTGAAACTCTTTCTTCAACTTCCACTAACATGACCCATCCAGGCTCATTTTTAAAACCATGCTCTGATACCATATTGTAACATCCACCGGCCTACAACTCCACCATCATGGCAATGCCACCTGTGAAATACCTTATCTTGTACATTTAGCTCTGATCTGTGACAGCTCCAACCTTATACTACTGGGTTATTCCACACAATGATACTTGCAGAAAAACATACACATCCATATAAACATAGAATGACTATTCTACATATATATAACATATTATTGCAGAAATAACAATAAGCCTACACATGAAGCATAGACAACATACACAGGCAATACTCATCAATTACAACATATGTACCATTACACAACATGTAAATGAATATAAAATTGGTACTTATATTTTATTAGAAGACCACCAAATGTGTTCATACCTTTAATGAACTTCTCAGCCATAGACCACACTACTCATCATGCTCAGTAGTAGGTCAAGCCCAAGATGGGAATAAACTCCACTGGGAAAGGGATTGCTAGACTAGGAAAGGTCAATAGGGCAGTTTCACAAAACACAAGGATCTTTTATCCTAGAATCCACTTACGCCCACAACCCACAGACCCTCATTCCCCACATGCCTGCTCCACCCCAGGAGGGTACACCTTCACTAATACAAGTCCATCGGCTATTACACCTCCCTTACCTTGGGATTCAACAACAGACTAGACTAGAAGTCTCAGAGTATTGTAGTTTCTACGAGACTCCCTTTTGGGAGAACTCACTTCCCAGCAAACTGTCTCGCCTAGGAGAGTTTCTCATAGGCCTGACAACCTGCCTCTTAAACCAATCTTCGACTCAGCTATAGCCAGGTATGGGTGATATAAATAGAAACAGGGAAAATGGGTATGGATACCCAAAAAGGTAACAGTCATACACTTATACATAGAAAGCCTTAGTAAGAAACAACCGATGGCGGCAAGCCACACTCAATCAAGGAACCGTGTGGCCGCAACAACCAAGAGTTATGACACCACATGGCTCAAACAATTACAGGGTGCTCGGACTTGACAGGAGACACGGATCAGTACCTCAGTTTTCACTGGTTTCAGGGTGACTAACCTCGCAAGAGTGTAGATGCAAAGGTGAAGGATCTAAAAACTCATCCAGATGCAAGGATGGGAGTCACACTAAATGAGAAGTGAACCCCCAACATAATTTGACCCACGGATGAATAGTTCCATAGATCTGTGATGGATGCCCCCAATTCACGGTTAGACATTGGATCGAGAATGGCAAGAAAACCCCCTAATAGGTTGGATTTTCCATCTATAACTGCATGCGCCCAGGTCGACACTTGTCTTCCTGCAGCTGCATGTGTTCCACTTCACACTCATTCCCTTTCCAGGAACTTAGGAAAACATCATTCATGTCCACCTTAGCCTTTAGGAAATAATAATAAAAAAATATTAGTCCCTTAGAGGTAATCCCTCTATCTTATCCTCTAGGCCTAGACACTTAGCCCCCTCCCTTACCCTATCTAGTGGAAGCTTAGTCCCCCATCACTCTTTCTTCATGTTCGGTCTTCACACAGTGATGTTTAATCTTTATTAATGATCTGCATAATTACATATACAAAAATAGGCTCCTGGCCTTTAACACTTAGGATCTCCGACCTAATAAACACATAATCCCACCAACTTATCAACACTCGGCTCACTAGCCTACAAAACATTTTTAAAATTCATAAATACAATTGGGGCTCATCCTTAGGTATATTACATCCAACGCCCCAATTCTCTGGTTACAACCAAAAGGAGGCTACAACCCCCTATGTTCTCCAACTACAATCGGAAGGTGGCTACAACCACCTGTCCTTGCCCCGTCCAACCACTGTGACGTATAAGTATAATGATGGAACCATTGTGACACTATCATTGTGAGATATATTGTTGTAAACCTATACCAATAAACTTGAACCATGCATCAACCATGCATCAACCTGTACCTCAACCTGCATTTAACCTGTACCATAAACAAGTGCATCAACCATGCACCAACCTGTACCAAA
>ML804860.1:147308-157835 GCA_009831015.1 Picea engelmannii | reverse complement strand
AGGTCATGCATTATTCTGGTACATGAAACTATAAAGTACCACACCTACAAGATAAGCCATGACTTTAGCATAAACTAGACAAGCATTGTTGAAAGAGTTCGAGAAGCCAAAGTCTGGGTCACAACACATTACAGAGTTGAAGGAGATCAAATAGGTGCATACTAAATTAGTCTGGGATTATGATTTATGTTTTAAGGATCTAATGGGTAGACTGACATTCCATATCCCTTATCAACAACACCAAGAATGGTTTATTGCAAAACTTCTACCACACATTCACAGGTTGTTGATTCAACAGAAGGCGGCATCACATCCCGAAGCTTTGGATATTGCAATGACATTGAAAGTATCCCTTGTACAAGATCGTGTATGGATGGTGAAATTAAAAATGTAGTTAGATTCCTCTAAAATTCAACTAGAAGAACTTATAAAAGGGAAGGAGAAACATGAACAAGTATGGTGTACCAAGTGTAGAACCGAAGGCCACCACAAGGATGAATGTCCAACATTTGTGCAACATTTGGCGACTAGAGAACCAAATCCATTACCAGGAGGGGGATATTGTGAAATATGTAATAAATGGGTACATCATCTGATGGAGTGTCCATTACTGCATAAATATCATAGTACACCAAGGAACTTATTTTTCAACTTCTGCAAGTCAGTCGGACAAGAAGAGAAGGATTTTCACGCATTCAATTTGATGAGAGAGCACACTTTAGATATGTATAGGATTGAAGAGGAGAATGTAGCGAGAAAAGGAGGTGGTCCATAGTATAATAATAAAAGAGGCTTTAATCTAGGAAACAAAGGAAATTTTGGCAGAGGTCGAGGTAGAGAAATTTTTTGCAGAGGAGGTAGAGGACTGATAATGTTATAGCTGGAATCAACCAGAACACTTATCTCATGACTTCCCAAAACCTTGTACAACCTGCACATACTGTAGAGAAATTGACCACACGAAATAATATTATCCTCAAATACTCACAAAGTGGCAGGAAAGAGGAAATCAAAACCATAATCAAAATCAGAATGTATATAAAATATCAACCGAAAAATGAAATGAAGGACCTATAATAACAATTATTACGCACAAAGAAACTAGAGTAGCGGATGATGTGATGAATAGAGGGAAGAAGACTGAGCAATGGATAAGGAAATAAATAGGACCTATTCCAACATTCGACCCTCAACAAGATAAAGAGACATATCAAACAAAAAGAAAAGAGATATTAAGACTAGATTAGGTAGCATCAACATGATCTTCGCCTCATGTCTATGATCGTACTATGATAGAGAATCCACTGAGGGATGTAAGTACTCTAAGAGAGTTATTGAGAGCTTGCGTAGAGTTAATGAAATATGAAACTAAGTTGAATGAATTATATGAAATGATTTATCATTGTGTGCAAGAAAGGGAAATTCTTATTGCACATAAGGTAGTGAATCAGGTACTACACCGAAAGAGGACCAACAAAGAATTCAGATTAAGTGCGTAGATTGGGGAATATGATGTAGATAATGTTATATTAAACCTGGGGTCTGATGTAAATGTGTTACTAAATAAGACCTGGGAGATGATGGGGAAACCCAAATTAATATAGTCTCTTGTTCAGTTAAGATTATCAAACCAACACAAAATAATACCAATTGGTCAATTTACAGTAGTATGTGTGAACATAGATAGAGTGCACAATGTAGCAAACTTTGAATTCATTGAGATCATGGATGATATGAAACCATATATATCACTGATGGGTCTTTAATGGGCCTTTGATAATCAAGTAATCATTAATCTAAAGAGGAGGGAAATGATATTTGAGGTAGGATACTTGAAGGTTACAAAACCATTGGACCCGACATAAGGAAAAAGGTACATAGATTTAGCAAGAGGGAATAAAATTGATAACCTATATAACATGACTAGGTAGATGGATGATTATGTTAACCCCACTATAGATGGTGTGCTAAGTTGGAGAATTATTAGTTCATGTACATAAGATTCAGAGGAAGGTCTATAGCATTGGCAGTAGACGATGCATGAAGTATCAACTAGATGATGTGCACGTATAACTCGATCATTGCACTATATCATAACAGAGCTATGTGATACACCTAGGTATGATGGATTGAATGTGATAAGCTCATTTGTAAAGGAATTTGAGTTGCAGGTACCCGAACATCAAAGTATGTTGGCAGTAAATTTTGTCCTGAAAGCTACTCCAGCTAGTTGGTGGGATGCACATAAAGAGGGGATGGAATATTGGTCGCATTGTCAGAGACTAATGCACATTAGATTTGGTACCAAGTTAGAGAATATTGCGTAGAATTATACATGTATAAATGAACTAGAAGGTCATGTTCAGCATTGCAGAACCATATGGAGTTCAATACCGAAGAAGGAATGGATGCACATATTTATACATACACTAGATACAATTCTGAAGAACTGGTATCTAGAGATGGAAATGCACAAATAAAAAAAAAATTGGGACAAGTTGGCTCAAAGGTTCAAGGTAATGTTTACATTTGAACACAAATATCAACTAACAGATGCAATGCTACATGTCATTTGAACCAATATATTCTCATAAGAAGGGTCGATGAAGTTAGTACCAGGGTGTAGTGCACATAGAGCTTATATGATTGTCCATGAATTACTAGAGTGTTACAATGTTGTGAAATAAGAGCATGATGAGGAAGATCCCATGAATGTGAAAGTACATGAAACTGGGGGGGGGGGATGTTTAGTATAAGGGAAAAAACTTTAATATGTTGTGTATACACATCTAATAAAGATGCAGAATGTAAACATTGGGACGACAAACAATCCTAAGTTTGCGGAGATAGGAGATTATCAGAGTGATGAAATTGTGGAGAATATTGCATATTTATTGTGCGAGTATCAGGATCTATTACTAACTACATTCTCATAAATGAAGGGGATAACTAGAGAAATAGGTTTTATGAAGATCCCTTTGAAACCAAGTGCTAAACCAATGTGATAGAGACCCTACAGGTTAAATATGAAGTACAAAGAGAAGGTGAAAGAAGAAATAGACATGATGTTGGATGCATGGATCATTGAACCAATGGTGGAATCAAAGTGGGTAAGTCCAATGGTGGTACAATATAAGAA
Organism: Picea engelmannii; assembly: GCA_009831015.1. Classification (NCBI taxonomy): domain Eukaryota; kingdom Viridiplantae; phylum Streptophyta; class Pinopsida; order Pinales; family Pinaceae; genus Picea; species Picea engelmannii. Next base: position 154,696 of record ML804860.1, on the reverse strand, counting down.
AACATGAGGAATCCAAATTTGTGTAGATCTAAGGAAGTTGAATGTTGCATGTATGGATGATCCATTTCCAACATTGTTCACAAATGAGTTACAGGATAATGTAGGAGGGAAAGAGGATTATACTTTCACAGATGGATTCTCAGCATACCATCAGATCAAAATTGTGTAGGAAGACATGTATAAAACTACTTTTGTGATAGAGTGGGGAATTTATCAGTACACAGTGATGCCCTTTGGACCGAAGAATGCACCTGCAATTTTTTCAAGAGTTCTGGTTGCAGCTTCTAAGGAATTTATTCATAAGTTCCTTGAAGTGTACTTAGATGATTGGAACTTGTTTAGTCTACTGAAGGATCACATAGAAGTACTCAGATTAATGTTGGATAGGTGTAGACAATGTTAGATTTCATTGAATTTAAAGAATTATACTTTTTGCGCACCTTCTGGAATCTTGTTGGGCCATGTGGTTTGCAAGCATGGATTATTAGTAGATCCTTCCAATATTGCAATAATTCTAGATTTACAACCATGTACATCATTCAAACAGATGACAGAAACTATGGATCACACATGATATTACATGAAGTTTATTAAAGGTTATGCGCATATTACAACACTTATGGAGAAGTTTTTGAAGAAGGAAGTGAAGTTCCAATGGAATGAGGACTGGCATAAGGGTTTGAACACCTTAAAATAAAAATTAGTGATTGCACCAATTTTAATCTTTCCCTATTGGAACAAGGAATTCCATGTTCATGTAGATGCATCATCCATAGCTTTGGTCACATTACTGTCTCAACCAAGGGAAGGAGACATAGATCACCTAATTACTTTTGCAAGTAGGAAGTTGTCCATAGCAGAGAAGAATTACACTACAAAAAAATGAGAAGGATTGAAAATGGTATATCTGTTGTAGAAATTTAGACATTATTGATTGGGTTCTCACTTTAATATGTACTCAAAGCATTCTACACTAAAATACTTAGTGAACAATCCATTTTTTTTTGGGGGGGGGGAGGAATATGAAGGCGGTTACTAATGTTTCAGGAACAAGGAAGTTGAAAGCATGACCTGATCACTTATCACACATACTATCAGGAGAAGATGTAGGGAATCTAGATGACAACTTTCCAGATGCACAGTTATTTGTAGTTAATATGGTGGATGACTACTTCACACACATCATATAGATTCTAAGTACAAGGATGGACCTGTCCGAAATGACAATTGCGCAGAAGACACAATTAGTGGTTAAATAAGAAGACTATCAATTCATTGCAAGGAACTTATACAAGTTAGGTGTAGATGGAATATTGAGATGATGTGTGATGGAGCATGGAATGCCTATGATACTCACAGAAGAACACAAATGGATTTTGGGAGGACATTATGCCGGTAAAGAGAATGCAAAGAAGATCTTGTGCAGAGAGCTCTAGTGACCCACACTTGATAAGGATGCTAAAGAATATCGTCAGACATGTGATGTATGTCAAAGGGTGGGAAATTCATCCAGGAGGGATGGAATTCCTTTTCACCCATAGGTTACATTGCAATCATTTGATAAACTAGAAATAGACTTTGTGGGGTCAATCAACCCATCAATAAGAAGATCAAGAGTGAGGTACACAATCATTGGGACATAGTATTTGACTAGATGGGAAGAAGTAGCACCAGTCACAATCTTCACTATGAATATTGTCATGCAATTTCTATTTGATAATTTATTCACACGATTTAGATGTCTGTGCATATCACTCAGTGATCAAGGAACACATTTCCTGAATAAGACAATTGCAACATTTCCTAAGGAATTTCAAATTCATCACCAGAAGAGTACGTCGTATCACCCTTAGGCTAATGGGATAGTAGAAGGTTTTAATAAAATTTTGGAGAATTCTTTGACAAAGATCTACAATGTAGGGAGAGATGATTGGGACTTAAGGGTTCATGTACTTTTGTGGGCATATAGGACTACAAGCAAGAATTTGACAGGGCAGACACCTTTTAGGTTGGTCAATGGGAAAGAAGCAGTGATGTCGATAGATTTTATTCTACCTAGCCTATGTGTTGCAACGATTACTGATATTTCAGACTCTCACGTAGTAGAAGAGAGATTGTCACAATTAGTACAACTTGAGAAAGATCGGTTTATCATAGGCTTCCATAAGAAAGTTCATAAGGAAAGGGAAAATGCATGGCATGATAGAAAAATTAAATATAAAAATTTCCAAGTGGGATACTTAGTATTACTCTATGACAGTAAATTTATGCATCATTCGAGAAATTTTCACATGCATTGGTTTGTGCCTTATCTGATTCATCATGCGGCAGAGGCAAGTGATACACAGTTGGAAACCTTGAATTTAGAAGCCATGGGAGGAATGGTGAATGGGAGTCATCTGGAACTCTATAGATATGGCCAACCATCTATGAATTAATATTAACTGCGCGAGAACACATGTATCATAGTAGCTATACTATAGTAGGAATGTAAAATACAGAAAAACAAGCAAAAAAGTAGAAAAAGGAAGAAAAAAAATAAAAAGGGGAAAACTAAGAAATACAAAGGTAAATAGGAAGAAGTATTACACATAAAAGGGGATTATCACAAAGATAACAAGAAAAACACAAATTCAATTAAGTGTGAGAAAAATTCAAGCATGGGACATGAACCATTAAGGGAATTAAAGCACAAAAACCACAGTTCAACATGCATAAATGAGGAAACATACTAGATATGTTTATTCATAAATAGAAGGGACCAATGAGGATCAGGATAGATTGGTAGATTGAAGAAAATAATGGGCGAAGGATTTGGCATTAATTCCAAAGTAAGGAAAATATTGATGGTAGATTATGACCAGATTCAACACTTTTTTCAGGTGTGAAAGTAATTATACAATTGTCGAAAGGGTGATAAAAGTGTATGAGGGATAATGGAAAAGGTTATTTTCATTTGATAAGAACTGTGAGCATATAGAGCGAACCAGAGCCGAATGATAGCTGGAAAAAAACCAACATAGAAAAGCCATCAAATGAAGACGCAGAGAATAATGGAACCACTGAAAGTTGGAGCGGTAACATATACATCACAAAAGCAACAAAAAATACAACCATTTGCATGAGTGGTTGAGGAAACACTAGGATCTTTGGCCTCACAGTCAAGTTTCCACAGGGACTGCATACTACCACAAAGTACCCGCAAACGGGAAGTACCCACTGGTCACACTAGAAATACCAACTTGTGTAATTGTTGAAGGGGACTTGCTAGAGAAGATTGCTACCCTGAATTTTGTAGACCATGAAATCACAGTTGAACATAAGTTTCTTGAGTTGGCAGGGGAGAAGTATTTGTATTCCAAAGACATACCAGGGACAAGAGAAATCTCGATTGAACCGCATACTTGGGAATTAGGACTAGAAAAATCAGGCATACTAAACCTACTGGAGATCCCACATTTTGGCTGAAGTATGGAAATAAATGATTGTGTCAAAATTATGCTAAGTTGTTTCCAGAGAGGGACATTGTGGCTAGACCCAACCAACAAGCCCAAGAGTAGGGGAGAAAAGAAGAGACAAGGGGAAGGGTCCAACAGTAGATGCGTGCAAAAACATGAAGTGCATAAATTACCCCCTCTCTATAATATAACATACGATGACATGGGAATAATCAACTACAAAGTACATGATACTGCAAAGGGGTACATTGAGGAAGCAACAAGAAAACAAGTAGATAAGCACCAAAAAGTGCATGACTAGTTGATAGAATTACTACAATTATTGGATATCATGAAGATATCACCAGAGAAAGGCCCGGGTGAAGGAGCATTTGTAAGTCTAGTTGGGGAAGCACGTGGAGAGCATTAAGAATTGAGACAGATGCAGTCAATTTCTCGACATCGGAAATACAAGAAAAGATTGAAACAATAAGTCACCTGAACATATTGGTGTCACATATTCCTATACATGTACTACATAGCTGCAAAGTAGGTATTATGCATGAGATAAGTCTTTGTGCAGATGAAACAGGGAGAGAATTTATGCAAGTGATAGATGAAAAGAAAGAAGCACAACAAAAATATACAAATACTTTGCAAGAAAACAACGAAGTTGAAGAAAAAGTGGAAAGAGAAATGAAGGAAAAGAATGAGGCCAAGGAAAGGGATGAGAAAGAATTAAAAGAGAAGGACAAAGCTGGGAAAATGGCACAAAAGAATCAAGAATTCATCCAAAAGTTGTATAAGGAAATTCTTGAAGTACCATTAGTAGTAGAGGCCACCATGGAAGAATAGGTCTCAAGAATCGACAAAGTCATCAAAGGATTCTGCACAAGGATTGAGGACTTGCAATCGTGCAGTACCTCGAGAAAATCATCAGAGGAAAGAGAAGGAAGAGAGAGAACAACGATGAGATCAATAGAAAATATCAAGAAGCTAGAGGAGGAATGCATAAATCTTGATGATGATAGTGTGTAGATATGGACCAACCTGGTGGGGGATCCATAAATCAAGGCTATGGAAACCAGATTGAGGGATGCACAGGAAAAGGTGCAGAAGGATTTGGAGAGCATAAACACTCTCCCACCCAAAGAATGAATGACCATAATTTTAGCACAAAGGTAGTCATATGATGAACCGAAAAGTTACAGAACTGACATAATATCCTCCAACAATAATTGGGACTACTTCAAGATGAGGAACTAAGGGTGATAGGAGAAATGGAAACTACGTAGGGAAAAGTGAAGCAAGAAACACATGACACAGAAGAGAATCTCACGACCCTGACTGCACATTTTGTAGAGGAAATTTTGGGAATAGAGGTAGAAATAATAAGGATGTTGTGATAATAAAGGAGACCTCCCAAAATTTCATAGAGGCATGGAAGAGTGCACAATAGGCCTGAGTGGCTTGGGATGAGCCACAAGTGAGTGTTGGGGGCCTATTGGACAGACATTTTGGATACAGTTTTCATGAAAATCCTAAGTAGGGAGGATATACACAACATAATAAGAAAGACGATAAGATAAGAGAGGAGTGGGTAGTAAAGGCACATTCAGGATCGAGAGTGTGTAGTAGAGGCATATTTAGGAGTGCAGTGCATAGTAAGAACATACTTAGTAGGAGAATAAAGTAAAGAATAAAGAAAGAAGATAAAGTGGGTGAAAAGGAAGGATAGCATTTCAACATGCCAAAATCAGAAAGATAATCAAAAGAAGGAAGAACAACACTCAAGAGTGCACAAGTAACATGCAAATGTAAAATCCAGAAAAGCAAGCCTGAACAACTAATCAACACGAGTTTTCATGAGTCATAATAAGATGTAATAGGGATTTTGGGATAAGAAAAATAGGGTTTTGAACCCTAGAATTTATGTATAAATATCTAATGGGTTGGGAATATTAGGGGTTTTGTCCAGTTTTCTTGTTTTGTTATGTCTGGTTCTCATGTTTTGTTATGTTATATTCAAGTTCTATTGTTGACTTGTTTGTGAGGAAGGAGAGAGAATAGACCGATAAGGAAGATTCTATGTATGATTGTTAGGGATAAGTCACAGAGAGAGGCTTGCACTGCAAAGTGGCTAGGAAATATGGAGAGAGAGATAGCATGATATATCTATTTTAAGTGCAGTGCACAAGCCCGAGACGATTACAAAAAGAATAATAAAGAAGTCATTCGTTGTGGATGTAGCCCAAAGTTGGGTGAACGACTTAATTACTTTTTTTTCTTGTCTTTTATGTGATTGATCATGAATATTCTCTTTACGCATGTTAGAATAGATTTTTATACCATATGGTCATTGTGAAATAGTTATGAATGTTACAGAAAATGGTTTATGTTGCAATATGAAGTATAATGTTGCTATATAACTAAATTCACTAAGTAACCAAGGAATAAGAAATAAAATATCATCCACATATAACATATAATTAATAATGATTAAGATGATCACATCCCATTCCCTCACTAATTACAAAAACTCATTTCTTGCAACCCCAATAGATGCCTTGGGTGAGAATTCACTTACATGCAAGTGATGTCGAAAGGGATGTTGTCTAAAGGGTTTTGTTGGTTAAGCTAACTTGAACCTAGGGTATTATAATTGCACACCAACAACATATATTATAATAACAAAAACACTAGGAAAGGGAACACATGCCATGTCATGTATCTCTTCATGTGTCTTTAGACACTATTTAGTGGTTAGTTTTTCTCCCATGGGAATTGGTACATTGACCAATTTGTAATCTTGCATGTTGAAATGATTCAATACTATTTCAATCTACTTTCTTTGATTTAACCAAATATTTATAACTTCCTAATCTCTTTTGATATCCATTCCTATAATTAATTTCCCTGAACCGATATCCTTCATGTCAAACTTGGAGGATATATGCATCTTTACCTTCTTTATAACATCCATGTTGTTTCCAACCACCATCATTCCATCGACATACAAAACTACATATATGGAACAACAACCTTCTTCCTTGGAATATACATAATGATCAACCTTGCTTCTCAAAAATCCCAAACTAAGGATGTCTGTGTCAAACATTTGGTATCACATCCTTGGCGATTTATTTAGACCATAAAGAGATCTCTTTAATTTTCAAACCAACTCTTTCTTTCCCTTTACTAAATCCTTTGAGTTATTTCATGTATATTTATTCCTCCAGGTCCCAATCTAGGAACATTATCTTCACATCCATTTTCTCTATCTCAAGATCAAATGTTGCAACCAGATACATTAGTACTCTAATGGAAGTTAATTTTTCAACTGGAGATAAAGAAACACTGAAGTCAACTCCCTCAAATTGAGAATACCCTTTTCTTTACCAAACAATATTTGAACTTATCAACTTGACCTATTGAATTCAAATTTTTCTTTAACACCCACTTGCTACCAACATGTTTCCTTCCACTAGTTAAAACTACCAAATCCCATGTCTCATTATTGTGTAAGGATTCCATTTCTTTCATCATGGAATCCTTCTAGATTTTACCCTTTGTCAATTTGACTACCTCCCTGACCAACTTGGGCTCATCATCATTGGTAGATAACACAAATGAAGAATATATATAGAGCATACTATACCTTTCAACTAGTTTCCTTACTCATTCTTACCTCCTTCTAACTGGATTCGGTTGTTCCTGTTGGATTACTGAGAGGGGAGGTGAATCAGTAATAACGTAATTATAATCCTTTTTCTTCAAATGTTATATCAATGTAGAATTATTGTCCAATAATGAACAGTAATAAATAAACAATCACAGACATACAAAGTACACTAGTGTTTTACATGGAAACCCAAATTGGGAGAAAACCACGGAATACTTTTTCTTATATGTCTTGAAGAATTACATTCATTGGAAGCACCAACTTCCTTT
>ML804860.1:132115-142841 GCA_009831015.1 Picea engelmannii | reverse complement strand
TTGTATCAAAGAAACTCTGGTACCAATTCTAGAGAAACAACACTCACACTAAACCAACTAGGAAAGAGAAGACATATTTAAACGCAAATAATCAATGAAATACACACAAAGTACATATATGTTTTACCCTGTAAACCCTTAACCTAGAAAACTCTCATTCCTTGAGCATCTACTACTCTCTTGTTATCTTATTCGTCCCTAGAATAAAGAGTTACATGACTAACCTTGGTCTTCACCTAAGATGAAATAATAATCCTACTCTCTTTCTTTCCACAAGAACAACCCTGCATCCACTTTGGCTTACATGTACATGACCAAGATACTACTAGCAACATTAAATTAGTACAATTAAAAAAAAACATATTTGTAGGCTTTAATGAATGCAAAACCCTAAATCATAGTGCCCAAAAATGGTTTTAGAGCCATGTAGATGATTGGTTGCAATCCCATGAATCTCAGGATTCTCTTGCAGTCAACTAACATTTGGATAACAGTTGAATACCCAGTCGATATCCAGATGGCCACCACTCAAACTCTTGTCGACCTCCTATCAATTGACCTTTCAACCTTTCAATCAACCATTTCAACCTTCGACTTTCCGATCAACCACTTCTTCCTTGACTTAAATTTCAACTTGACTTGTTGGTTCATCACCTAGTTGATCCACCTTGACTATCTAATTGGTTGACTATTCTTTCACTGCAAATAATATAACAACCCAACAATGACAACCAATTGATTTCTTTAAATCACAATTATTTCTCTCACATTGAAGATTATATTTCTAATCTAAAAATTCTTATATTTTACATGAATACTGTAACATAGAAAACAAGTATGACCAATTGATATATTCTATTCTTGCTAATATTGGCAGTGCATTATATATTTTTGTATCTATTTTTCAGTCCACTGGAGAAGATCTAGGGGCTACTTACATACCATCTTCTCTTGAATCCTTTTGTGATCATTTTTTTAGAGAGAAAGATAAGCCCGTGCATCTCAAAGTGATCAAAATTATATTTACATCTAACAAAGATTTAGTGGAACAAAAAAAGGATAAATAGAAGCATTTGAAGAAGAAAATTTTTCACAACAATAATAAAAACAAGGGTCCCAAACACTCTTTGCCAACTCCTACTCTGAATGGTCACCAAGAAAAAAAATCTAAAAGTAAGAAGCCTAAGAGACATTGAAATTTTTTGGGTGTGATGATCATCTAGAGTCTAAATGTTTTAAGAAGATGGAGGTATTAGAAGAAACAATGAAGAAGCACAACATCAATATTGGTTCTTCTTCTTCTAATTCTTCTTCTCACACACATTTTTTGCTTTTGATATTTCCTTTAATGCAACATCTACTTCTTCTAATGAGTGCCTTATTATTTAGGAACATATTATCATATGGATAAGAATAAAGCCATGTTTTCTCTTTATGAATGTAATTCCAAACAAATATTTGTTTCAATGATATATCTCTTATTGTTGTAGGGTTTGGACTAGTTCAAATAGATGATGGTCATTTAAATCATGTATTATATGTTCCAACTATCTCCTTCAATCTTATAGTAGTATATCAAATCACCCATTTAGGTGAAGGTAAACAATAGAGTTTTCAAATCACCAAGTTGTAATCAAGGATTTAAAATATCCAATGCATGTCCTAGCAATTGGAATCATTGATGATATTACTAGGTTGTATAGACTTGACAATTTTGGGTTATCATCTTTTTCATCAATTTTTATTTTTCATAGTGATGACTTAAGGAAATTTTGGCATGAACAATTTGGTCATCTAAACTATCACTTATTGAAATATCTATGTAAACAAAATATGGTGATTAGCCATCCTCTCATTTGTTGTAAATATGGTGTTTGTTCCAACATTCTTCTCAACAAACAATATTGGGACAATTTTAACAAATGTACCTCTTACCATGCCTCAACCCCATTCTATCTTGTTCATAGTGACTTATGTGCTCTACTTTCTTCTCCTTATTTCTCTAGGTGTAAGTACTTATTAGCTTTCATTTATGTATACTCTAGGTACACTTGGGTTTATTTCTTAAAACTTAAGAGTAATGTTTTCAATTTTTTTTTCCTACAGGGCCCTTGTAGAAAAAAAATCTAGACATCTACAATAGAAGTTAAGAACCAATAATGGAGGTGAATATGTTAACGAAAAATTCACAAATTACTACATTTCATAGAGCATTTAGATTAAACATATTATTCCATATACACCATAACAAAATGGTGTTGAGCAAAGAAAGAATCACAGATTAAAGGAAACAAAAAATTATATGTTTCGATCTAAGGGATTAAATATTGATTTTTGGGTGGAATCCATCAACTATGCTAACTAAATAGTCAATTACACAAAGGATTTAAAAAGTATGAAACTATAAGAAGAATTAAGTAAAATTAAAGCATGGGATAATATTCTTGATGAGAAAAAGAAAGCATTAGAACCTAAAAGTGTGAAGTGCATTTTTGTTTGATTTGATGAAGATGTAAAAGGTTATAGACTTCTTCGACCTCATTCCAATGAAATTATTATTATGACAGATGTTAAGTTTGATGAAAGTCTCTCCTCCTATGAGCCTAATTCAACATGTGTTCTAGCTTCGACTTGAAATTCATCTTTGTCATATGTGCCATCTTCTATTCCAAACATTTCTATTAATGATCCTACTCCAATTTCTTCTTTAGATTATGACTATAACAAAAATGTTTCCCTTGTGGAAAAAATGAATTTGATCTTCCTTTTTATATCCCTTGTCACCTCGCATAAATGGGAGGTCCATAAGATGGATGTTAAATCCACCTTCTTTCATGGGGATTTGCAAGAAGAAATTTACATGGAAGAATCTCCTGGCTATGTTCAAAATGACTTTGTCCTTGTTTGGCACCTTACGAAATCTCTTTATTGTCTTACAAAACCTATTAAGATTTGGTATGATAAAATGTATGAATTTCTTCTTGACACTGAATTTTATAGATTTCAATTTTCCCTAATATCTATACCAAGAAAGTAGGTAACCATCTCAAAAAACTTGTTCTTTATGTTGATGACCTTATTCTCAGGAGTAGTGACCCCAAAATTTTAAACCATGTGAAATCCAACACTAAGAATAAATTTGAAATGAAAAACTTAGGTTATTTTCATTATTTCCTTAGCCTCCAAGTATTTAAAACTAAGGAAGGAATTCCCCTTTCCTAGTTTAAATATGCACATGACCTTGTTCGTTGCTTTCACATGGAAGATTGTAAACCAACCCCATCTCCCTTCCAACCTAGAGTCAAACTTGTTGGTACCTATACTACACTCAAAGTATTTTCCACTTCATATTGTTAATTAGTTGGTATCCTTTTATAATTGACTCATTCCCATCCTAATATTTCCATTTATGTTGGTCTTATTTCCCAGTATATGAAAACACCCTATGAGATCCATTAGAAAGAAACAAAAAATATATTTTGGTATGTTGAATTTTGGATATATTACAGTTCAATATGGACTCCTTTGTTGGTTGTTTTTATCGATTATGACTAGGCTAGTGATCGTAATGATCAAAATTCTACTATAAGATATGTTTTCAAGCTTGGTTCAGGACTTGTCACTTGGGCTTGTAAGAAGAAACAAGATATTTCTCTTTCTTTCGTAGAAAAAGAGTATCGAGTAGTAGTTAATACAAGACAAGAAGCCATGTGGCTTCAAAATATCCTTTTAGAGTTTGGATCCCGATATTAGCATCTATCCACACTCTAGTGTGACAACCATAGTGCCATAAAGCTCACCAAATATATAGTTCAACATTAGTGAAGAAAACACATTGAGGTACACATGAAATTCATTTGAAAGCTTATTCAAGATTGCATTCTTGAAGTGTTATTTTTCCCTATACATGATCAAGTTGAAAATATTTTCATTAATTCTATTATAGAAGAAAAGTTTTCCAAACTTTGATCAATGTTAGGAGTTTAAGAAGTTATCATTATGGAGGGATGGACTCTAATTCTTTTGTTATTCTCCTACTATATCACCTTTGCATATCCTTCAATCCTATCCAAAGTTGTTCTTAAGAGGGGATGTTAAAATATTTGGACACTTAGGAGTTAGTTAAGATCAATTTGGTCGAATGTGTATTTAGGTAAAGTATGTGTTTTTAGTGTGTTTCATTACCATGCATTTTTAGTTATGTAATATGATGGTCACACTATGTTATAGATATAAAGTGATCCAATGGTACATATTCTCCTTGACGTTGTTGACTATATCTATCTATGGTTTATCACTGGATTGGTCTATGATTTATATTTAAATAACATGGGGGTCATTTGCTAATGATTGATTTTGTGAAACACGTGCAATTTTTTCTCCTTTTACATTAATATATTGCCTCATGTGGTTGTTTTGGTTGGGGTTGTGGACTATTTCCATCTTTAAGGGTTTTAATGATATGGATTTATGAGTGCAACAAAAAGAATAACTAAATGAATACAATAACATAGAGCTACTGAGAACAACAACATATATCTAGTGAATAATAACTTCTATTTAATAAATAAAATAGGCTGAAACTGTAAAACTGCAGAACCAAAAACTAGTTGCTTGAATGGTGATAGCTATATCTAAGAAGAGATGTGGCTACTACATGCATTTGTCTGAGAATAATGATTACAATGAGGTTCTAGAGTCCTTTTAAACATTACGCATGAATTCCAAAAACCTAGGCATCCAAAAACCTAACCCTAGGAGATGAAATGCCAAAATTTATGTGGGCCCCATTGGGTAAGTTGGTACCTCAAATTCCCAAGGTCGTAGCTTTGCATATGACCTTCGTTTTAGATGTGTGATAACCCATTGGAAAATCCTTTTCGATAAATACACATTATGTCATCAAACTCTAACTCTATCTATAGTTTAACTGTGGCAAGCCAAAAAGAACATTGTTTAGGGCCCCAAAACATCCCTCAAAGTACATAAATATGTACTCACATGAAAAATTCCAAAATAAGACAATTGGATTAGGTGGGCGGCCACTAAATTTATCCACCTGGAAGACATGTAGGGATTCATACATCCCCAGAAGTGTAGAACCCACAATTACAAAGAACTACAAAAGAACATGTTGATATAAAAATTGTCAAGAGGAACCAATTCGAATAGGTAGGTGGCCACCAATATCCACATGGATCAGTTCCCCCCATTAGGAATAAATGGTATCCATTGTGTTGAGTGCCCCCATTAGGTGAGGAAACTTCTATTGAATTTGGTGTCGGTTGTTCCACTTTCCTTGGTGTAGGATTTGTCATGCCTTAACAACCCGATAAAGTTGGATCCTCTGTTGGTGAGTGCCCTTGACCTGTGTGTCCACTATCTAATTAATGAATGCCTATTCCATGTAATCAAGGTTGAGCTTGGTTGGAGTCAAATGTTCTGTGATCTCTGAGGTGTCCAATAATGGTGGAAAATATGGCCGAAGGAGGTCCACATTGAAAACTGGGTCCAAGTCAAGGAAGGATGGAGTGTTGAGCTTAAAATCATTGTTATCCATAGCCTCAGTCATAGTCTAAGGCACATAGTGAAGTGAGAGGAGATTCCAATGCAGCTGTGTAAGGTGTTATTTATGAAAATGTAACCAGACCTTGTCTCCCACCTAAAAATGATGCGGTAGCTCGTGTTGATCATGGTGGTGCTTGTACTTAGCATTGGATTTGTACAAGATACCATGGACTTGTTGGAGGATGTGCTAAATCTGATCAATGAATATAGTGGCTTTGTTGGACTTATATTGAACATGAAAATATTCTTCATGTGTGGTTGCAAGAGGTAGTGCAACATTAATGGGACCCAAGGGTTGAAATCCCAACCCCACCTGAAATGGGATATGGCTAGTGGAGCTATGGAGATTCCTATTATAGTTGTGTTGAATATAGAGAAGACTCTCATCCCATGTACGTGGATTCTTAGAGTTGTACATGCATAGGATGTACAAAATCATCTGATTGGTGACCTCTTCCTGACCATCAATTTGGGGGTGGAAAGAAGTGGATTTAGTGAGTTTGGTGTCCAACAATGACCATGGACTCGACCAAAATGTGTTGAGGAGTTGGTTGTCCTGATTTGAGGTGATGATATGTGGTATCCCAAAATGGACCCACACTCATTCGAAGAAGAGATTGGTAGTATCTTCCATTTTGATTCTCTTCTTGAAGGTTGTGATAATGGCCATCTTCGAAAACTGATCAAGCACCACAAATACACAATCATTGTCGTGCTTAGTGGATGAAAGGCCAGATATGTAATCCATCAATATGGATTCCCAATGCCTCTCGGGAGTAGGAAGAGGGGTATATAAGCCTTACTTCTTGATGGTTATCTCGGAAATGGAAGAGGCAATGCAAGACTTAATATACTTGTTGACGTCTTGTCGAAGCTTTGGCCAATAAAAATGTTTCTGTAGAACAACCAAAGTTTTATCCATGCCAAAATTTCCTGCCATCCGACTGTAGTGAGCCTCCCAATTCATCTTTGCACGCTCTCTTGTGGGAACACAAAGTTGGCCCAGATGGCATAACGGTCCATTCTGGATGTGAAAATCAGTGACATTCACTCCTATACCCAAGATTTTATAAGTGGTGGAAAATTCAGGGTCACGCTGATAAAGTTGGGGCTAATCAAATGCCTCATGGCCACATGAATGGAGGACTATGGTGAGTGGAGCAATGGGAGAGAAACTGAGGAAGTCAGTGACAGGATTTGTGCTCCCTGTTTTATACTTGATGTTGAGATGGAACTATTGTAGGTATGTGGACCACTTTTGATCGCAGTCATTTTGCAACTTCCCCTGTGTCTATATGAAATGCAAGGCTTGTGATCAGTGTGGATGATTCTCTTCTTTTCTAGAATGAAATGTTTCCATTGACGACAAGATTTCCCAATGGAATACATTTCTTTGTCATAGATATGGTATTTCCGAACAACATTTGAGAGTGTCGCACTATGGTATTCTACTAGATGACCATGTTGAGTGAGAAATGCACCTACAACATAGTCTCGAGCATTAGTATTAATCTCGAATGGTTTTTTCATACCGAGTAAGGAGAGTATTGAAGGTGAGCACAAGCGATGCTTCATATCATCAAATGCTTCTTGGTGTGAATGTCCCCATGCAAACTTTTCCTTTACATAATCCTTGGTTACCTGGCTGAGGGCCCATGCAATATGGGATAATTCCAACATGAACCTTCGATAGAAGTTGGAAAGTCCCAAGAAGCTCTGAAGCTAGGTTAGTGTGGTCAGGGCTGGCCAGTCACGAATGATTTGGATCTTATATGGATCCACATGTACCCCATGCTCATCACTATGTAGCCCAATTATTGGACCATGTTCTTGCCAAAGGATTATTTTTCCAAGTTGGCATTTAGCTTGTGTTGTCGCAGAGTGCCAAAAACCTATTGAATATGTTGCATGTTCTCCTCCCAAGTTTTTTTGAAGATGAGGATGTCATCCAGATATACCACCAAAAAATATTTGGTGAAGGGTCTCAATACATAATCCATCAATATCATGAAAGTTGTTGGTGCATTTTTTAAGACAAAGGGCATGACTATCCATTTGAAGAGATCTTCTTTAGATTTGAAAGTTGTCTTCCATACAATAGTTGGTTCAATGGGAACTTGGTGGTAGCCAGAATTTAAGTTAATCTTGCTAAATAAATTTTCCCCCTTGAGTTGGTCAAGAAGGTCATCAATTCGAGGAATTGGGTACCAGTTCTTGACTGTGATTTTGTTTAATACTTTGTAATCAATGTAGAGATGCTAGGTCCCATATTTCTTATGCACTAGCACAATCGAGATTTCGCAAGGGGAGGAGTTGGGTTGGATGTTCCCCTTTCGAAGAAACTCTTGGATCCTGCGCTCGATTTCATCATTTTCTATCAGTGAGCGATGATAGACTTTTCCATTAGGCAGCGATGCACTAGGGGTTAGATCAATTGGATGCTTGAATTGGCAGTGTGTCGGAACCTCGATGTGTGAGGAGAAGATGTTTTTGTACTCTTCCATGTTCTCAACCACTTGCTTCTGCTGCAAAGAGAGGCTATGTGTAGAGGTCAAAGATGTGGAAACAACCTTCCTCTTACTGCGATCACATATCACAAAGAACACGAAGTTCACATTCTTTGAAATGACCTTACTACATTTCTTAGAAGAGATTAAAGAAATAGAGGTAGGCGACACTACCTCTGATATCATGTACAATTGTCTACCCAAAGTAATAATAACACTACGGGATCTAGACTCATACAAAACATGTTGCTTCCACAAATATGGTTGGCCTAAAAGACCATCACAAACTTCAAGGGGAGAAATATCACACAATACCTCATCTTTGAAGGGCTTGATGCTATAGGGAAAATGACACTATTGCATGACGCAAAGATCTCATCCTTGGTGAAGCCAACCGATGGTGTAGATCTATGGGCACGGTGTTACCGGCAGGTCCAGCCGCTTAACGACCTCTATTGAAATCAAGTTTTTATGACTCTCGCTATAGACAATGAAATGCAGCGGAGTCCCCTTTACCCACATCTGTGAATCAAAGAGGCGTTCCCCTTCCTTTTGTTCTTCTGGTTCGCTTGGTTGGAATTTGGTGGTAGAAACAGTGGCATTGGGTTCGACATTGATGATCTGTTTCCCACTTTCTCGATTTGATTCAAAGTCAGAATCGGCCTCTGACTCAGAAGCTTTCAGCTTGACCACTAGTGACTTCTTGGAGCAACATTCTTCAGTGTTGTGCCAAGGGATTTTATGGTATTCACACCATTTTCCAGTGTCCTTCGACTTCTAATTACCTTTCTTGGGTTGTGACTTGGACTGGTTTTCCTGACAGAGACCATTTTTTCTCTGTCCCTTGTTTTGTGGGTTGGCGCCACCTTTTCCCTGCTTTAGCTGTGAGGAGTTTGTAGATCCAGAATCTTTCCTTTTCTTCTTGAATTTCTTCCTGATCTTGACAACATGTCTATAAGGCGCACCTAAGGATGCGATGTACAAAAACTCCATTTATGTTTGAATGTATATATGAAGACAACCATGGTAT
Organism: Picea engelmannii; assembly: GCA_009831015.1. NCBI lineage: Eukaryota > Viridiplantae > Streptophyta > Pinopsida > Pinales > Pinaceae > Picea > Picea engelmannii. The sequence goes on along the minus strand of ML804860.1, from coordinate 133,736 downwards.
TTGAGCACAAAATGTCATTTAGATTCTTTGATACCCAATTTGGTGTTCAGGGTATGAAAAATATTCATGAAATCTAGTACTTTCTAGTCCCTTTCCTGACGCAACATGGTCCATATTGTGTATTGTTCCTCTTAGATTCCAACAGGGTAGTATTGTTATTTAATGGAATCCGTGAAGGAATCCCATGGGGGGGAGATCGAAAATATTGCATATTACTCTATGACCCTTTTCTCTGAGTAAGTATCCCACCAGTCCTTAACATGGGGGATGACCTTGAGGAGTGAAAAAGTAAACTTTTCCCTGTCGAAAAAATTGTGGACAGAAAAACACCCTTTGAGAAGATTCAACCATTTATCTACAACATTTGCATTTATCAGTCCTTCAAATAATGGAATATCAAAATTTTCTTGTATCTTGAAAGGGGTTGCATGACTGCTTGATGAAGATGCATCTCTTGTGGGTAGTCGCCAAAGGATCCGTGCAAAGTTTTACATCATTTCATTCCTTTGTCATGCAAGGGATTCCTCGAGCAACATTTTAAAAGGATTTCCTGCTCCATCGTCTTTCTTCTCATCCCCCATGGGTTGTTGTCGGGCTCGATGTGAACGATCTTGCAAAGGCTCAACTTGTTTGAGTTTCAACTTCTTGTACCCAGATCTTGTCAGGGACATGCACGAAGAAAAATAAATGAAGAGCATATCGCTCTGATACCACTGATCCAGATTTATGAGTGGAACGAAAAGAATAACAGATTGAATACAATAACACAAAGATACTAAGAATAACAACATATATCCAGTGAAGAATAACTTCTATTGAATAAATAAAATAGGATAAAATTGTAAAACTGGAGGACTGAAAACAACTTGCTCAAATGGTGGTAGCTATCTCTGAGAAGAGATGTGGTTTCTACGTGCATCCGTCTGAGCATAATGATTACAATGAGGCTCCAGAGGCCTTTTTAACATCACTCATGAATTCCTAAACCCTAGACATCCAAAAAACTAACCTTAGGAGATGAAACGCCAAAAGTTATGTGGGCCTTGATGGATAAGTTGGTACCTCAACTTCCTGGGGTCCTAACTTTTGCATACGACCTTCGTTTTAGGCGCATGATAGCCCATTGGAAATCTATTTTTGATAACTACACATTGTGTCATCAAAATCTGAACCCATCTATAGTTTCACTGTGACAAGACAAAAAAACATTGTTTAGGGCCCCAAAACGGCCTTGGAAGTACAAAAAGATATACTGATATGAAAATTTCTAAAATAAGCTAGTTGGATTAGGTGGATGGCCACCAATATCCACCTAGAAGATGTGTATGGCTTCAAACAAGCCCAAAAGTGTAGAACCCATAATTACAAAGAAGTATAAAAGAATGTGATGAACTAAAAACTGCCAAGAGGAGCCAATTGGAATAGGTGGGTGGCCACCAATATCCACCTGGATCATTTAACTATGTAATACATTTGTGTATTGATATTTCATTTGTTTGGGTGAACGATTGCTTAAAGTGTTTGGCTTGTGTGGAAATACTATGTTTCTAAAAAATAAACCCTTCAACTTCTAACCATGTCTACAAATACAAGGAAATTAAATTGCATTTTTGGCAAAATT
>ML804860.1:108897-132065 GCA_009831015.1 Picea engelmannii | reverse complement strand
TCATATGTGAAAGTGAAGGATTCTTACCAAACCATACCTCATGTTGAGTCGAATCAATTAGCATTGATGAAGGAGACCTATTTACTAATTATTTTGTAGTGTCGATTGCCTCTACCTAGATTTATTATGTGAGTCTGACACCATTGAGCATGTTCCTTTCCTTTTCCATCAATGTTCTATTCATTATTTCAACAAATCCAGTTTTTTGGGGGGCATGTGGTGTGTTATTTTTGTGTGGTATTCTACATTGCTTGTAGAGCTACTCAAAATACTTACAACAAAAATGACCTCCATTGTCAGTTCTCAGCACCTTGATCTTCTTATCAGACTGATTTTCCACAAGATATTTAAACTCTTTGAACTTCTTGAAAAACCTTTATTTATTCCTAAGGAAATATAGCCATGTATTCCTAGAAAAATCATCTATGAAGGAAACATAATACAAATATCTTCCTAGTGAAGGGACTGGTTCATGTCAAAATATGTCACTATGTATCAATTCCAGAATCCCTTTTTCCCTTGTATCTCCAGATGGGAATACAACACAATTTTGTTTTCCATATATGCAATGTTCATAAAAATTGACTTCTAAGTTAAAACTAGGAAAACCTTCAACCATACCTTTGTTGTGCATAGCACAAAGTCCTTTTTCTTGAATATGTCCCATTCTCTAGTTCCATAAGATGGTCAAGTTGACTTGATGAAGAATATTCAAGTCAATTCAAGTCATAGTTGTGTCAACCTCAGTAATAACAATTTTTTTACATCTAGTCGAGTTGAGACTCCCTAAAAGCATGTATATGGTTCCAATTCGAACTCTTCTCATTAAGACTATCACTCCCCTCACCATTTTACACATATCCTTCTGAAATAAAGTGTGCACTTCGACATCACTCATTTTAATAACATACATCAGATTCCTTGCCAAACCCATAATATGTAGCACACTTGGAAGGGTTCTACTCCTCCCATCATATAGAATCAATCAAAATCTTCCCTGTCAACAATTTTGGCTCTTGGTTCACCCCCAAAGAATACATTCCCTCCTTCAAAGAATACATTCCATCCTTCATATCTCTCATATTCACATAACCATTCCCTATGGGGTGTCATATGAAAATATGCACCTAAGTTAATCAACCAAATGTCATGATCCAACTGTGTACTAGTCGATGCCAGATACACATATCCTATTTTTTCTAGAGTAGTCTTTCTCTTAGTTGACTACTTCTAATCAAATCCTATATTGATCTCAGTCTCTTTTGAATTGCAATCTCTCTTATAACTCCCAACTTTACCACATTTCTAGCATGGTGTCATCAACTGAATTGACGATTTATATCTACACATTGAATTAGACTTTCTATCAAAGAAATTTTCTTTAATTCTATCGATTGGTCAGCCTCTCACCATCAAGGCATCCTTGGTCAATACTTTAATGTTTTTCCACCTCATTTCCTCTCACGGAAGATATAAAACCACATATTCAAGTGTTAATGTGTTGAAATTACTCCTAATACCCATGACTAAGATATCCCATTAATATAGCAAAGAACACAATATGTTGATAGATTTCTCCTCCTGGGTGATTTTAATATCCATAGGAAATAACTGACTTATTACAATACTCAATGCATTTAGGTAATTTTTCAGTGATCTCCCATCACTCATCCTCAAAAGACAGTGTTTCTTCCAATGAAATAACTTGTTTAGTAGGGATTTCTATTGATACAAGATTCCCCAACTTGTCCCATAGTTCTCTTTTAGAGTCTTCGCATGGGACAATCAACAATATTGAATCTATAGAACAAATTCAAATCATACTCCTTTCCCTCATCTTAAGCTTCCCCCATATTCCTTCGACATACACATCAAAATTGTTCCAAGACTTATAGCTACACAATGTTATTGATCTAAAAGAATATCTTCCATCTTAAGATTCGAAAGCTCAAAATTTTGGCCATTACATTTTTCAATCTGTATCCTCAAACTTCTTTCCATTATTTCAAGAACAAATTAAATATCACTAATTTACAACTCCCAATGGACCTAGATTTATCTCAGATCCAAGATATGCTTAACCTTACTCTAATATGACGGGTATAGAGAAAACAATGAGATCTGATACACTCTGATACCAACTTGTATCAAAGAAACTCTGGTACCAATTCTAGAGAAACAACACTCACACTAAACCAACTAGGAAAGAGAAGACATATTTAAACGCAAATAATCAATGAAATACACACAAAGTACATATATGTTTTACCCTGTAAACCCTTAACCTAGAAAACTCTCATTCCTTGAGCATCTACTACTCTCTTGTTATCTTATTCGTCCCTAGAATAAAGAGTTACATGACTAACCTTGGTCTTCACCTAAGATGAAATAATAATCCTACTCTCTTTCTTTCCACAAGAACAACCCTGCATCCACTTTGGCTTACATGTACATGACCAAGATACTACTAGCAACATTAAATTAGTACAATTAAAAAAAAACATATTTGTAGGCTTTAATGAATGCAAAACCCTAAATCATAGTGCCCAAAAATGGTTTTAGAGCCATGTAGATGATTGGTTGCAATCCCATGAATCTCAGGATTCTCTTGCAGTCAACTAACATTTGGATAACAGTTGAATACCCAGTCGATATCCAGATGGCCACCACTCAAACTCTTGTCGACCTCCTATCAATTGACCTTTCAACCTTTCAATCAACCATTTCAACCTTCGACTTTCCGATCAACCACTTCTTCCTTGACTTAAATTTCAACTTGACTTGTTGGTTCATCACCTAGTTGATCCACCTTGACTATCTAATTGGTTGACTATTCTTTCACTGCAAATAATATAACAACCCAACAATGACAACCAATTGATTTCTTTAAATCACAATTATTTCTCTCACATTGAAGATTATATTTCTAATCTAAAAATTCTTATATTTTACATGAATACTGTAACATAGAAAACAAGTATGACCAATTGATATATTCTATTCTTGCTAATATTGGCAGTGCATTATATATTTTTGTATCTATTTTTCAGTCCACTGGAGAAGATCTAGGGGCTACTTACATACCATCTTCTCTTGAATCCTTTTGTGATCATTTTTTTAGAGAGAAAGATAAGCCCGTGCATCTCAAAGTGATCAAAATTATATTTACATCTAACAAAGATTTAGTGGAACAAAAAAAGGATAAATAGAAGCATTTGAAGAAGAAAATTTTTCACAACAATAATAAAAACAAGGGTCCCAAACACTCTTTGCCAACTCCTACTCTGAATGGTCACCAAGAAAAAAAATCTAAAAGTAAGAAGCCTAAGAGACATTGAAATTTTTTGGGTGTGATGATCATCTAGAGTCTAAATGTTTTAAGAAGATGGAGGTATTAGAAGAAACAATGAAGAAGCACAACATCAATATTGGTTCTTCTTCTTCTAATTCTTCTTCTCACACACATTTTTTGCTTTTGATATTTCCTTTAATGCAACATCTACTTCTTCTAATGAGTGCCTTATTATTTAGGAACATATTATCATATGGATAAGAATAAAGCCATGTTTTCTCTTTATGAATGTAATTCCAAACAAATATTTGTTTCAATGATATATCTCTTATTGTTGTAGGGTTTGGACTAGTTCAAATAGATGATGGTCATTTAAATCATGTATTATATGTTCCAACTATCTCCTTCAATCTTATAGTAGTATATCAAATCACCCATTTAGGTGAAGGTAAACAATAGAGTTTTCAAATCACCAAGTTGTAATCAAGGATTTAAAATATCCAATGCATGTCCTAGCAATTGGAATCATTGATGATATTACTAGGTTGTATAGACTTGACAATTTTGGGTTATCATCTTTTTCATCAATTTTTATTTTTCATAGTGATGACTTAAGGAAATTTTGGCATGAACAATTTGGTCATCTAAACTATCACTTATTGAAATATCTATGTAAACAAAATATGGTGATTAGCCATCCTCTCATTTGTTGTAAATATGGTGTTTGTTCCAACATTCTTCTCAACAAACAATATTGGGACAATTTTAACAAATGTACCTCTTACCATGCCTCAACCCCATTCTATCTTGTTCATAGTGACTTATGTGCTCTACTTTCTTCTCCTTATTTCTCTAGGTGTAAGTACTTATTAGCTTTCATTTATGTATACTCTAGGTACACTTGGGTTTATTTCTTAAAACTTAAGAGTAATGTTTTCAATTTTTTTTTCCTACAGGGCCCTTGTAGAAAAAAAATCTAGACATCTACAATAGAAGTTAAGAACCAATAATGGAGGTGAATATGTTAACGAAAAATTCACAAATTACTACATTTCATAGAGCATTTAGATTAAACATATTATTCCATATACACCATAACAAAATGGTGTTGAGCAAAGAAAGAATCACAGATTAAAGGAAACAAAAAATTATATGTTTCGATCTAAGGGATTAAATATTGATTTTTGGGTGGAATCCATCAACTATGCTAACTAAATAGTCAATTACACAAAGGATTTAAAAAGTATGAAACTATAAGAAGAATTAAGTAAAATTAAAGCATGGGATAATATTCTTGATGAGAAAAAGAAAGCATTAGAACCTAAAAGTGTGAAGTGCATTTTTGTTTGATTTGATGAAGATGTAAAAGGTTATAGACTTCTTCGACCTCATTCCAATGAAATTATTATTATGACAGATGTTAAGTTTGATGAAAGTCTCTCCTCCTATGAGCCTAATTCAACATGTGTTCTAGCTTCGACTTGAAATTCATCTTTGTCATATGTGCCATCTTCTATTCCAAACATTTCTATTAATGATCCTACTCCAATTTCTTCTTTAGATTATGACTATAACAAAAATGTTTCCCTTGTGGAAAAAATGAATTTGATCTTCCTTTTTATATCCCTTGTCACCTCGCATAAATGGGAGGTCCATAAGATGGATGTTAAATCCACCTTCTTTCATGGGGATTTGCAAGAAGAAATTTACATGGAAGAATCTCCTGGCTATGTTCAAAATGACTTTGTCCTTGTTTGGCACCTTACGAAATCTCTTTATTGTCTTACAAAACCTATTAAGATTTGGTATGATAAAATGTATGAATTTCTTCTTGACACTGAATTTTATAGATTTCAATTTTCCCTAATATCTATACCAAGAAAGTAGGTAACCATCTCAAAAAACTTGTTCTTTATGTTGATGACCTTATTCTCAGGAGTAGTGACCCCAAAATTTTAAACCATGTGAAATCCAACACTAAGAATAAATTTGAAATGAAAAACTTAGGTTATTTTCATTATTTCCTTAGCCTCCAAGTATTTAAAACTAAGGAAGGAATTCCCCTTTCCTAGTTTAAATATGCACATGACCTTGTTCGTTGCTTTCACATGGAAGATTGTAAACCAACCCCATCTCCCTTCCAACCTAGAGTCAAACTTGTTGGTACCTATACTACACTCAAAGTATTTTCCACTTCATATTGTTAATTAGTTGGTATCCTTTTATAATTGACTCATTCCCATCCTAATATTTCCATTTATGTTGGTCTTATTTCCCAGTATATGAAAACACCCTATGAGATCCATTAGAAAGAAACAAAAAATATATTTTGGTATGTTGAATTTTGGATATATTACAGTTCAATATGGACTCCTTTGTTGGTTGTTTTTATCGATTATGACTAGGCTAGTGATCGTAATGATCAAAATTCTACTATAAGATATGTTTTCAAGCTTGGTTCAGGACTTGTCACTTGGGCTTGTAAGAAGAAACAAGATATTTCTCTTTCTTTCGTAGAAAAAGAGTATCGAGTAGTAGTTAATACAAGACAAGAAGCCATGTGGCTTCAAAATATCCTTTTAGAGTTTGGATCCCGATATTAGCATCTATCCACACTCTAGTGTGACAACCATAGTGCCATAAAGCTCACCAAATATATAGTTCAACATTAGTGAAGAAAACACATTGAGGTACACATGAAATTCATTTGAAAGCTTATTCAAGATTGCATTCTTGAAGTGTTATTTTTCCCTATACATGATCAAGTTGAAAATATTTTCATTAATTCTATTATAGAAGAAAAGTTTTCCAAACTTTGATCAATGTTAGGAGTTTAAGAAGTTATCATTATGGAGGGATGGACTCTAATTCTTTTGTTATTCTCCTACTATATCACCTTTGCATATCCTTCAATCCTATCCAAAGTTGTTCTTAAGAGGGGATGTTAAAATATTTGGACACTTAGGAGTTAGTTAAGATCAATTTGGTCGAATGTGTATTTAGGTAAAGTATGTGTTTTTAGTGTGTTTCATTACCATGCATTTTTAGTTATGTAATATGATGGTCACACTATGTTATAGATATAAAGTGATCCAATGGTACATATTCTCCTTGACGTTTTTGACTATATCTATCTATGGTTTATCACTGGATTGGTCTATGATTTATATTTAAATAACATGGGGGTCATTTGCTAATGATTGATTTTGTGAAACACGTGCAATTTTTTCTCCTTTTACATTAATATATCGCCTCATGTGGTTGTTTTGGTTGGGGTTGTGGACTATTTCCATATTTAAGGGTTTTAATGATATGGATTTATGAGTGCAACAAAAAGAATAACTAAATGAATACAATAACATAGAGCTACTGAGAACAACAACATATATCTAGTGAATAATAACTTCTATTTAATAAATAAAATAGGCTGAAACTGTAAAACTGCAGAACCACAAACTAGTTGCTTGAATGGTGATAGCTATATCTAAGAAGAGATGTGGCTACTACATGCATTTGTCTGAGAAGAATGATTACAATGAGGTTCTAGAGTCCTTTTAAACATTACACATGAATTCCAAAAACCTAGGCATCCAAAAACCTAACCCTAGGAGATGAAATGCCAAAATTTATGTGGGCCTCATTAGGTAAGTTGGTACCTCAAATTCCCAAGGTCGTAGCTTTGCATACGACCTTCGTTTTAGATGTGTGATAACCCATTGGAAAATCCTTTTCGATAAATACACATTATGTCATCAAACTCTAACTCTATCTATAGTTTAACTATGGCAAGCCAAAAAGAACATTGTTTAGGGCCCCAAAACATCCCTCAAAGTACAGAAATATGTACTCACATGAAAAATTCCAAAATAAGACAATTGGATTAGGTGGGCGGCCACCAAATTTATCCACCTGGAAGACATGTAGGGATTCATACATCCCCAGAAGTGTAGAACCCACAATTACAAAGAACTACAAAAGAACATGTTGATATAAAAATTGTCAAGAGGAACCAATTCGAATAGGTAGGTGGCCACCAATATCCACATGGATCAGTTCCCCCCATTAGGAATAAATGGTATCCATTGTGTTGAGTGCCCCCATTAGGTGAGGAAACTTCTATTGAATTTGGTGTCGGTTGTTCCACTTTCCTTGGTGTAGGATTTGTCATGCCTTAACAACCCGATAAAGTTGGATCCTCTGTTGGTGAGTGCCCTTGACCTGTGTGTCCACTATCTAATTAATGAATGCCTATTCCATGTAATCAAGGTTGAGCTTGGTTGGAGTCAAATGTTCTGTGATCTCTGAGGTGTCCAATAATGGTGGAAAATATGGCCGAAGGAGGTCCACATTGAAAACTGGGTCCAAGTCAAGGAAGGATGGAGTGTTGAGCTTAAAATCATTGTTATCCATAGCCTCAGTCATAGTCTAAGGCACATAGTGAAGTGAGAGGAGATTCCAATGCAGCTGTGTAAGGTGTTATTTATGAAAATGTAACCAGACCTTGTCTCCCACCTAAAAATGATGCGGTAGCTCGTGTTGATCATGGTGGTGCTTGTACTTAGCATTGGATTTGTACAAGATACCATGGACTTGTTGGAGGATGTGCTAAATATGATCAATGAATATAGTGGCTTTGTTGGACTTATATTGAACATGAGAAGATTCTTCCTGTGTGGTTGCAAGAGGTAGTGCAACATTAATGGGACCCAAGGGTTGAAATCCCAACCCCACCTGAAATGAGATATGGCTAGTGGAGCTATGGAGATTCCTATTATAGTTGTGTTGAATATAGAGAAGACTCCCATCCCATGTACGTGGATTCTTAGAGTTTTACATGCATAGGATGTACAAAATCATCTGATTGGTGACCTCTTCCTGGCCATCAATTTGGGGGTGGAAAGAAGTGGATTTAGTGAGTTTGGTGTCCAACAGTGACCATGGACTCGACCAAAATGTGTTGAGGAGTTGGTTGTCCTGATTTGAGGTGATGATATGTGGTATCCCAAAATGGACCCACACTCATTCGAAGAAGAGCTTGGTAGTATCTTCCATTTTGATTCTCTTCTTGAAGGTTGTGATAATGTCCATCTTCGAAAACTGATCAAGCACCACAAATACACAATCATTGTCGTGCTTAGTGGACGAAAGGCCAGATATGTAATCCATCAATATGGATTCCCAATGCCTCTCGGGAGTAGGAAGAGGGGTATATAAGCCTTACTTCTTGATGGTTATCTCGGAAATGGAAGAGGCAATGCAAGACTTAATATACTTGTTGACGTCTTGTCGAAGCTTTGGCCAATAAAAATGTTTCTGTAGAACAACCAAAGTTTTATCCATGCCAAAATTTCCTGCCATCCGACTGTAGTGAGCCTCCCAATTCATCTTTGCACGCTCTCTTGTGGGAACACAAAGTTGGCCCAGATGGCATAACGGTCCATTCTGGATGTGAAAATCAGTGACATTCACTCCTATACCCAAGATTTTATAAGTGGTGGAAAATTCAGGGTCACGCTGATAAAGTTGGGGCTAATCAAATGCCTCATGGCCACATGAATGGAGGACTATGGTGAGTGGAGCAATGGGAGAGAAACTGAGGAAGTCAGTGACAGGATTTGTGCTCCCTGTTTTATACTTGATGTTGAGATGGAACTATTGTAGGTATGTGGACCACTTTTGATCGCAGTCATTTTGCAACTTCCCCTGTGTCTATATGAAATGCAAGGCTTGTGATCAGTGTGGATGATTCTCTTCTTTTCTAGAATGAAATGTTTCCATTGACGACAAGATTTCCCAATGGAATACATTTCTTTGTCATAGATATGGTATTTCCGAACAACATTTGAGAGTGTCGCACTATGGTATTCTACTAGATGACCATGTTGAGTGAGAAATGCACCTACAACATAGTCTCGAGCATTAGTATTAATCTCGAATGGTTTTTTCATACCGAGTAAGGAGAGTATTGAAGGTGAGCACAAGCGATGCTTCATATCATCAAATGCTTCTTGGTGTGAATGTCCCCATGCAAACTTTTCCTTTACATAATCCTTGGTTACCTGGCTGAGGGCCCATGCAATATGGGATAATTCCAACATGAACCTTCGATAGAAGTTGGAAAGTCCCAAGAAGCTCTGAAGCTAGGTTAGTGTGGTCAGGGCTGGCCAGTCACGAATGATTTGGATCTTATATGGATCCACATGTACCCCATGCTCATCACTATGTAGCCCAATTATTGGACCATGTTCTTGCCAAAGGATTATTTTTCCAAGTTGGCATTTAGCTTGTGTTGTCGCAGAGTGCCAAAAACCTATTGAATATGTTGCATGTTCTCCTCCCAAGTTTTTTTGAAGATGAGGATGTCATCCAGATATACCACCAAAAAATATTTGGTGAAGGGTCTCAATACATAATCCATCAATATCATGAAAGTTGTTGGTGCATTTTTTAAGACAAAGGGCATGACTATCCATTTGAAGAGATCTTCTTTAGATTTGAAAGTTGTCTTCCATACAATAGTTGGTTCAATGGGAACTTGGTGGTAGCCAGAATTTAAGTTAATCTTGCTAAATAAATTTTCCCCCTTGAGTTGGTCAAGAAGGTCATCAATTCGAGGAATTGGGTACCAGTTCTTGACTGTGATTTTGTTTAATACTTTGTAATCAATGTAGAGATGCTAGGTCCCATATTTCTTATGCACTAGCACAATCGAGATTTCGCAAGGGGAGGAGTTGGGTTGGATGTTCCCCTTTCGAAGAAACTCTTGGATCCTGCGCTCGATTTCATCATTTTCTATCAGTGAGCGATGATAGACTTTTCCATTAGGCAGCGATGCACTAGGGGTTAGATCAATTGGATGCTTGAATTGGCAGTGTGTCGGAACCTCGATGTGTGAGGAGAAGATGTTTTTGTACTCTTCCATGTTCTCAACCACTTGCTTCTGCTGCAAAGAGAGGCTATGTGTAGAGGTCAAAGATGTGGAAACAACCTTCCTCTTACTGCGATCACATATCACAAAGAACACGAAGTTCACATTCTTTGAAATGACCTTACTACATTTCTTAGAAGAGATTAAAGAAATAGAGGTAGGCGACACTACCTCTGATATCATGTACAATTGTCTACCCAAAGTAATAATAACACTACGGGATCTAGACTCATACAAAACATGTTGCTTCCACAAATATGGTTGGCCTAAAAGACCATCACAAACTTCAAGGGGAGAAATATCACACAATACCTCATCTTTGAAGGGCTTGATGCTATAGGGAAAATGACACTATTGCATGACGCAAAGATCTCATCCTTGGTGAAGCCAACCGATGGTGTAGATCTATGGGCACGGTGTTACCGGCAGGTCCAGCCGCTTAACGACCTCTATTGAAATCAAGTTTTTATGACTCTCGCTATAGACAATGAAATGCAGCGGAGTCCCCTTTACCCACATCTGTGAATCAAAGAGGCGTTCCCCTTCCTTTTGTTCTTCTGGTTCGCTTGGTTGGAATTTGGTGGTAGAAACAGTGGCATTGGGTTCGACATTGATGATCTGTTTCCCACTTTCTCGATTTGATTCAAAGTCAGAATCGGCCTCTGACTCAGAAGCTTTCAGCTTGACCACTAGTGACTTCTTGGAGCAACATTCTTCAGTGTTGTGCCAAGGGATTTTATGGTATTCACACCATTTTCCAGTGTCCTTCGACTTCTAATTACCTTTCTTGGGTTGTGACTTGGACTGGTTTTCCTGACAGAGACCATTTTTTCTCTGTCCCTTGTTTTGTGGGTTGGCGCCACCTTTTCCCTGCTTTAGCTGTGAGGAGTTTGTAGATCCAGAATCTTTCCTTTTCTTCTTGAATTTCTTCCTGATCTTGACAACATGTCTATAAGGCGCACCTAAGGATGCGATGTACAAAAACTCCATTTATGTTTGAATGTATATATGAAGACAACCATGGTATTTGAGCACAAAATGTCATTTAGATTCTTTGATACCCAATTTGGTGTTCAGGGTATGAAAAATATTCATGAAATCTAGTACTTTCTAGTCCCTTTCCTGACGCAACATGGTCCATATTGTGTATTGTTCCTCTTAGATTCCAACAGGGTAGTATTGTTATTTAATGGAATCCGTGAAGGAATCCCATGGGGGGGAGATCGAAAATATTGCATATTACTCTATGACCCTTTTCTCTGAGTAAGTATCCCACCAGTCCTTAACATGGGGGATGACCTTGAGGAGTGAAAAAGTAAACTTTTCCCTGTCGAAAAAATTGTGGACAGAAAAACACCCTTTGAGAAGATTCAACCATTTATCTACAACATTTGCATTTATCAGTCCTTCAAATAATGGAATATCAAAATTTTCTTGTATCTTGAAAGGGGTTGCATGACTGCTTGATGAAGATGCATCTCTTGTGGGTAGTCGCCAAAGGATCCGTGCAAAGTTTTACATCATTTCATTCCTTTGTCATGCAAGGGATTCCTCGAGCAACATTTTAAAAGGATTTCCTGCTCCATCGTCTTTCTTCTCATCCCCCATGGGTTGTTGTCGGGCTCGATGTGAACGATCTTGCAAAGGCTCAACTTGTTTGAGTTTCAACTTCTTGTACCCAGATCTTGTCAGGGACATGCACGAAGAAAAATAAATGAAGAGCATATCGCTCTGATACCACTGATCCAGATTTATGAGTGGAACGAAAAGAATAACAGATTGAATACAATAACACAAAGATACTAAGAATAACAACATATATCCAGTGAAGAATAACTTCTATTGAATAAATAAAATAGGATAAAATTGTAAAACTGGAGGACTGAAAACAACTTGCTCAAATGGTGGTAGCTATCTCTGAGAAGAGATGTGGTTTCTACGTGCATCCGTCTGAGCATAATGATTACAATGAGGCTCCAGAGGCCTTTTTAACATCACTCATGAATTCCTAAACCCTAGACATCCAAAAAACTAACCTTAGGAGATGAAACGCCAAAAGTTATGTGGGCCTTGATGGATAAGTTGGTACCTCAACTTCCTGGGGTCCTAACTTTTGCATACGACCTTCGTTTTAGGCGCATGATAGCCCATTGGAAATCTATTTTTGATAACTACACATTGTGTCATCAAAATCTGAACCCATCTATAGTTTCACTGTGACAAGACAAAAAAACATTGTTTAGGGCCCCAAAACGGCCTTGGAAGTACAAAAAGATATACTGATATGAAAATTTCTAAAATAAGCTAGTTGGATTAGGTGGATGGCCACCAATATCCACCTAGAAGATGTGTATGGCTTCAAACAAGCCCAAAAGTGTAGAACCCATAATTACAAAGAAGTATAAAAGAATGTGATGAACTAAAAACTGCCAAGAGGAGCCAATTGGAATAGGTGGGTGGCCACCAATATCCACCTGGATCATTTAACTATGTAATACATTTGTGTATTGATATTTCATTTGTTTGGGTGAACGATTGCTTAAAGTGTTTGGCTTGTGTGGAAATACTATGTTTCTAAAAAATAAACCCTTCAACTTCTAACCATGTCTACAAATACAAGGAAATTAAATTGCATTTTTGGCAAAATTGGTTTGAATGTCATTTTTATATGTTAACAGGGTGGAAATGAAAGTACCAAAATTATTATAATTCACATAAGTTGAAACATTCTCTAAAAAAAATTATTTTTGTTTTATTTATATTTTGAGTTTATTAAAAAAAATAATAATAATATAAATATAACCTTTCTACTTTCTATTTACATCACACATTTGCTTAAGTGTATCTCACTTTCAATTTAGGTTAGATAATGGAGGTCTCTTGTTTATAATTATATGCAAGAATAAAATGACATTGAAACAATGTATTTTTACAAAAAAAAATTAGTTTGAGAGAAATTGTTATATAATAATAATAATAAAAAAATATCATAAAAAAATAATATTCAAGATTTGATATCAAATAATAATAATAATTTGAGATTTGATTATCATTGAGTTTTGATATAATCTTAGTGGGTCTAGTGATTAAAAACATGCATTTTTGAAGATCACATGTTCAAATCTAAAGATATATACCTTTCTCTATCTCATAAACAAGGAAGTCTCATACACCAATTTAATATTTAACTTAACCATAACTTTAAAAATAAATTATTTTTATTATTTTATATTAAAATAAACTTTATTAATTTAAAAAAATTAAATAAAAAAAAAATTAACACTAACTAAAACGAATATAAACCTCAAAATGATATTTTGTTCTATCAAATATCATACCTTACTCGTTTTTCACAAAATGTCGTATTCATGTCACTTCTCTTCATTGTTTGGTTCTCTTCCTMTTCTAGGAAAGTTTATCCTCTAAAATATGCTTTTGTCCACATGATTGCATGATGCATAAGTTACCTTTTAATTATATTCATTGTGTCAAACGTTCCCATGGTTTACTCATAAATTTATCATTATCTAAAGGCTTCTATCGGCTAATGGTTTATCTAWGTGATTGCCATTATTTAAAGCCTCCTAATTGATAATTAGGTTAAAGGTGTTTTTAGGAGGCCGGYTTTTATCGAATCTTATCACTAGACTCTTCCAACCCACCACGTGTTATTAATATTATGCCCACGAATATTATGCCYACTTCAAGCACCACGTATATGCTCTATCCTATCTTATTGTATCGATATACTTTGGATTGTATGCATAGTGATCATAACTTTTGGACTTGGTTGACACATTTCCATTTTATGGGATCCCTTATGAAGGAACATGTGGGTAGAACTTGCGTTTGAAAATCAAAGGTCAAAGAATTGAATACATTACTAGATAAAACATGTAGCTAGCTACAAAGCCTTCAAATACTTGATAATGGACTTACTTGAAAACATGTGGCTAGCTACAAAGCTTTCAAATATGGAGGAACACAGTAGGCTATAAGGGTGTGTTGCAAGTATTCGATCATTACTAATCTCTTCTCTATCAATGCATATGATTGTATTAACCTTCAAAATGCAGTAATATAGTAGGCTATAAAGGTGTGTTATAAGTATTTGATCATTATCAATTTCTCCTCTATCAATGCAGATGCTTGTATGATGTATTATAGAGGTTACACATTTAAATCTAGAAAAGTGGATAATAAGATGGATGATAGTATATTTCAAACCTAAATTAATAAGATGAATATAATGGATAATAAATATATTTCAAACCTAAATTAATAATATGAATTTGATTTATATTCTTATCTCTATCAAAGATTTGATTGATTGGTTTATAGAGTACACTGGTGTTGTCAAAATTGGACTAATTGATAAAGTGGAGGGGCATTATTCCCTTTGTGTTTCACTTTTTGGGTGGGGAATTATATGTGTATAATTGTGTCGAAGGTCTTGATTACATGAATGACACTTGAGATGGAAAATAAGATGAATTTGATATATATTCTTATTTTTATTAAAGGATTGATTGATTGTTTATAAAGTACAATGTTGTTGGAAAAATTGGACTAATTGATAAAGTAGAGTGGTATTGTTCCCTTTCTGTTTCATTTTTTGGGGGGTAAATGATATGTGTATAATTATGTAGAAGGCATTGATTACATGAATGAAACTTTTTAGTATAGGTCAATCATTATGTTTTATTGATATTTGTAGTTAATATTATAAAACACTTGCCTCCATATTTTTTCTTAAGACCATCATGTGTATGTTTCCCTTTGTGGTTGACATCAATCAATTAATGAAAGAAAGGGAGGCTAAATACAACTCCTTTCTCTGTAACACCCCAAGGTCGAGCCCTTGCTGAATTGAAATTATGCTTATATGCTGGTGAGCTATGTTTATAAGTTGAAGACTTATATGTTTATTAGACCAGAGAGCCTATATGCTTAAGGCCATGAGCCTGATTTTTGTATATGTAAATGCACATATCATTAATAAAATTACACTGCTGCATGTAGAATGACCACGAAAAAAGAGTAATGGGGGACTAAGCTCCACTAGGTAGGGTAAGGGAGGGTGCTAAGTGTTTAGGCCTAGGGACTAAGCTAGAGGGATTACCTCTAAAGGAATAATATTTTATTATTATTTCCCAAAGTCTATGCTGGACATAATCCGTGTTATCCTAAGTTCCTGGAAATGGAATGAGTGCTAAGTGGAACTCGTGCAGTTGCAGGAAGACAAGTGTCAACTTGGGCGCATGTAGTTATAGCTGGGAAATCCAACTCGTTGGGGGTTTTCTTCCCATTCTAGAAATTCTCCCGATCCATGCATCAGGACCAGTCTCGAGTTTCCTCACGACCCTTACGATTATTTGGAAGTTCGTCACCCTTCCCGATTCATCCAAGGATTCACGCTCACACCAGTAGCTTGCCTGAGTCATGTTGTGCCTTAATGGTTGTTGTTGCTTCCATCACCTGATCTATACTGAGCCTTGTTGTTGCCATCACCCTTACTGGAGTTGACTTAGAAGTTGGAATGAAGAAGCAGGTTGTTAGGCATGTGGTTTGAAGAGGTGGGTTATCAGGCCCATGGGTTGAAGAAGCAGGTTGTTGGGCCTGCAAGCAAATCTCTCCAGGTGAGAGAGTTTGTTAGGGAAGTGATTTTCTAGAGGGAGCCCAACTAAAACTATAGTGCTATGAGAATTCATGTATGGTCTATTGTTGAAGCCCCGGAAAGGAAGTGGGCCAACCGAAGGACTATGGAGCAGAGAAGGGGTACACTTCTTGGGGTGGGACAAACATGTGGGGAATGAGTGGTTGTAGGCTCTTAGTGTGAGTTGGCCCTAGGATATAATCCTTCCTGTTGACCTGTGTGACTTTCTTGTTTCCCTTGCCAAGCCTAAGAATCCCTTGCTCGATGGAGCTTAGTCGTATCTCGAGGGTGACCCACTACTGAGCATGATGAGCAGCATGGTCTAAGGCTGGGAGATTCATGAAAGGTCTGCATGTAGTTTGGTGGCCATCTATTGGAAGATAAGTACCAAATATTTGTTAATTGTATGTTGTGTAATTGTCCATGTATTATAACTTGATGAGTAATGCTTGGATATATCAGCTATGTTGTGTGTGTAGGCTTACTGTCATTTCTGCATTAATCTTTGTATGGTTAGAATATGTCGTGTGTATGCATATATTGTTGGTATGTTTTAATGATTATTTACGCATGAATAAGTGGCATGAACAGAACGTTGTAACTGATAATTGTTCTAGATATGCATGCATTTGAATACACAAAATGGTATCATAGCTAAGTGAAATGTCTGAGAAGTGGCGTTGACCGACCTGTTGGTGGCTAGGGACGTCACAACTTCATGGCCAATGTTAGTGGAAGCTGAAGAAAATGTTTCGGAAAAGGATTGTTATTGAAATGGACAAAATTTAATTTCAGAGACCATGTTTTCTACCTGGAGCCTAGATGGGCCATGAACGAGAAATTTGGCATAGAAAATCCGAAGAATTTTGAGGTACAAAGTGTCAGAAGGGCGTTGAAAGAACACTTAGACTGTGTTTGGAAACATAAGAGGTGTAACAAGTTTAAGAAATGGCCACAGAGAAAGAAATTACAACATTCGTGGTGTTGGTCCGTTAGATCTGGGAGAGAGAAATATAAGTCGTCTGATCAAGTGAAGAGTTAGTCATGGTCGTCAAATCTCATTGAAGAGAGATCGACGGTGGGGAGCCATTGTGGAGATCGGGAAGGAAATTAAAGTGTGAGAAAGTTGAGTTTCTGCAATTACTCCTGGTCGTGGATCTTCACAGTTCATTAAGGCATGACTGATGATCTTGCAAAGTGAGATAAGCGCCCAAATGTTCAGTCGAGGTCACAGCTCTCGGTCACAAGTAGAGAAGACAAAGCGAACTTCATGTATTTCTTGTCCATCGATCCAAGAAAGGAACACGTGTCGGCAAGTTAGTTTTTTCGGGAATATGACATTCGGGAGAAAAACTGTGTGAATAGAGTGGAAACACCTAAATTCCCAAAGTCCGAAGTTTATTTGGACCGTTTATCAAAGTAGATGCATGTCAAAATATCGTCTTGTTCAGGAATTCGACATTTGGGAGAAATGGGGTATGCTGAGGTGAAATCTACCAAAGCTCGAAATTCCAGAGTGACGTGGCCTATTGACGTCACTAGGGATGACATGGACACATGGGATGTGTGTCACATGTCAGTGAGTTAAGAACCTTGGTAAGATGGAAATGCAGTTAAAACATGACATATGCCACCATATTCATTGGACCATGTGTCAGCTTCGTGTATCCTACTGAGTGGTGCTCCTGGTGGTGGCACAAGGTACTTAAGTGTGACAAAGAAGTTAGTTGGATTAGGGCCGCATTAACTTTGGTCACGATCTATCAAGATCGAGGGCCAGGAGACATTACGATGATTGAATTTGTGTGGCAGATAATTCTGTAAGGAGGTCCCACAATCCAAACTACGGTTTCCCAGGTGGGGTACATGCCAGTGTGGAGAAAGTAGTAAAGTTGATGTGACGTTTTCAGCATTTATTAGTTCAAGCACAAAAACCATGGGCCCTAGTGGACAGGTGGTGCCATATCGTGAAGTCCAGAGAATTGACACTCTGAAAGAAATGGTGCATGAAGGAATGTGGACTGTAGATCTGTCGTTCTTCGTGCATTCTACAATTCGTTGTTCTGTGATGTTGGGACACGCGGAAAAGGGGAAACCTCCGAAGCCCGGAGCCCGAAGTTTCAAGGCTCTAGATAAGTGCCCAAATCATAAGAGCTGGGTCAAAACCATCGTCCCATGCAAACTAAGGGCTGAAGAAAAGGGGCTAGAGCCGAGCGAGGCTTAGAGATAAAATCCGGAGGGGTTCTTCACTGGCCAAGACCCACAGAAAATGGAATTTGATATTGTTTTTATTGAGTCAGTTGGTTTATTCTGGAAAATTATTAACGTCTATTAGCGTGACAAAATTTCGGTTGAATGCACATTTTGCAAAGTTAACGATTGTCAAAACTGAACCGAATTGTTGCATAGTGCAAAGAAATGGGGAAGGCAAAGGGTTCTTACAGTTCAAAAAATGAAGTTAGAGAAATGGATGTCCATTTCGGAGTTAAAGGATCAAACTCCAATGGGCATGGAGAAGAGATAGATAAAGAAGGAAACATGATGAAAATCATTGAAAAATTGCAGAGAGATGTCTAGACACATCGAGAAGATAATAAAAAGCTCATGAAATCCAGGGAGCAACAGGGAGAATTCAACATAAAGTTGATGCAGATCCTGGAAAGGATGGAAAATAAATTGGATAGGGAGAGTGGCTCAAGCAAATCAAGAAGTCATAGAAGAAAAAAAAGTGATAGCAGACATCACCAACACTCCCTGAGGCATTCCGATAAGAGAGAACATAGCATCTCAAGTCTATCCAATGTTAGGAAGCATAAGATGTCTGGGGAGGATGAGCTACGAGGAGAAATGAAAAAAATAAAACCTCCTACGTTTGATGGAGAGCACAAGAAGGATGAAGATGTAGAGACATGGTTGTCGGGCATGAGAAAGTATTTTCAATTGCATAATTACTCTTCATAGGAAGAAGGAATAATTTCCATCTATCAACTCAAAGGTAAGGCATCCATGTGGTGGGATCAGCTTGTGCAGGTGCAACAAATTAAAGAGAAATACGTCACTTGGAAGAAATTCAAGAAGTATTTTGAAAATAAATACTTGACTAAGAGGTATTATGAGAAGAAAATGAAAGATTTCTTTGTACTCAAGCTGGAAAGTATGTCCATTGATGAGTATGAAAGAAGGTTTTTAGAATTGTTGAAGTATGTCTCTTTCATCAAAGATGATACACACAATATTCAGAGGCATTTGAGTGGTTTTCCACCATCGATCGGTGACAAAATACAATATGATGATCCTAGAAAATTGGAGGAGACCATAAGGTGATCTAAGTGCCTCTATGATCAGCAAAAAGCAAGGCCAACTTTTGAAAAATCTTGGGAAAACAAAAAGAAATTCAAAATGAATCAGAGTAAGAAGGGAATTAAGCCACCATTCTTTAGAAATAATCCTCAGGGAAAACCAACTTCTAGAGAACCCAGAATGATTGAGATAGGTGGTCAAATGCCAAGGCAACCACCTATTTAATGTTGGGTTGTAAAGGTGATCATATGTTTAGAAATTGTCCTCTCATAAGTGACAAAGAGAGAGCTATTCACAATGCTCACCGAGCTGAAACAATGGGGGACATGGGTAGAAATGTACCAAGGATCTATGCAGCCTTGGACAACAAGAAAGCAGAGTATCAATCACATATGATTGAAGTGGAAGGTATGATCAACAACCAAACCATTACTATTTTAATTGATTCGAGATCTAGTCATAGTTATATAGATCCTAAGATGGTGGAAAGTTTGCAATTGCCAAGAAACAAGCATGGAAAATCTTGGTTGGTGTAGCTGGCTACTAGAGCCAAAAGAAAAGTCAATGAGATAGTTAAGTCATGTCTTATTGACATGAATGGATTGAGCACAAGGGAAGATTTGAACATCTTTCCTTTAGGATCTTATGAATTCCTAATTGGTATGGATTGATTAGACCAACACCATGCCATGTTAAATTGTCGTAGCAAGGCATTCACTTGCTTAGATGAGGAAGGAAAATAGAGAACAGTGCAAGGAATTCCCAGGTCAGTTATTGTCTAGGAAATCTCAACAATGCAGTTGAAGAAGTGTTACAGGAAGGGCTGTCAAATATTTGCAACCCATATGGAGGACTAATATAAGGATAAGGTGCCAAATTTGGAGGATCATGCAGTCCTGGAATATTTTGATGATGTGTTCAAGGAGGTACCAGGACTACCTCCAAAGATAGATATTGATTTCTCTATTAATTTGATGCCTCCAGTAGCTCTAGTATCAAAGACTCCTTATAGGATGAGTACACCAGAGCTGAAGGAGTCGCAAATGCAGCTTGAAGAACTTCTGAAGAAGGGGTATATACACCCAAGTGTATTACCTTGGGGTGCCCCAGTCTTGTTTGTTAAGAATAAATATGGGACATTAAGATTGTGCATTGATTTCAGATAGTTGAATAAAGTGACTGTAAAGAACAAGTATCCTCTACCAAGGATTGATGATGTCTTTGATCAATTGAAGGATGCAAATATATTTTCCAAGATAGATCTCAGGTCAAGATACCATCAGGTAAGGATTAAAGAGGAATGTATCAACAAGACCGCTTTCAGGACAAGCTATGGTCATTATGAGTTCACAGTGGTGCCATTTGGGTTGTCAAATTCACCAGTTGTCTTCATGTGCTTAATGAATGGTTTTTTCTGGGAATATTTAGACAAGTTTGTCATTATTTTTCTAGATGACATTCTTGTATATTCCAAGTCGGAAGAAGAGAATGAACATCATTTGAGGATGGTGTTGCAAGTGCTAAGAGAACATCATTTGTATGAAAATTTAAGCAAGTGCTCATTTTATCAAAACAAAATTCACTACCTGGGGCATATCATTTAAAAGGATGGGATAGTTGTGGACCCTGAAAAGATAGAAGCCAATAGAGAATGGTTAGCGCTAAAGAATGTGACAGAAGTCAAATCCTTCATGGGTCTAGCTGGCTATTACAGAAGGTTCATTGCAGGGTTTTCAAGAATATCTCACCCCATCACTTGCAAAGGAAGGGGAAGAAGTTTCAATGTACAAAAGAATGTGAAAGAATCTTCCAGCAATTGAAGCAATTGTTAACCAGTGCTCCAATTATGAGGATTGCAGATCCAAATGAAGACTCCATTGTATGCATAGATGCATGTAAAGAAGGAGTGGGTGGAGTCCTCAGTCAAAATGGTTTTTTGTATGTTATGAATCAAGGAAGTTGAAGGAGCACGGAAGGCTCTATTCCACTCATGATTGGGAAATCTATTTGTAGTGTCCCTTTATTGTTGACCCAGGGCTTTTAACGTGCAATATAACAATCTGTATACACTTACATTGGATTTACATAACACATACAGTCCAGTATATACTCCACATGCATTTAACAATTAAACACATTCAACACAGAGTATTCATATTAATTACTACCATAATCAACAAGCAATTAGCTTTTCATATTAATTCATATACACAACGGAAAGCATGATAATTTATGTAGCACAATCATGCAAAATGTGAGAAGAACATAGTTGGATACTTATCTTGTAATAGTGGTGAAATCCACCAACCAAGTGTAGGCCTTCCACGAACCTCCTAGCCTTAGACCACACTGCTCATCATCTCAACAGTGGATCACCCCCGAGCTGGGACCGAGCTCCACCCCAAGGCAAGGAATCCTAGGCTAGGTTGAGGTTACAAGGAAAAAAACATAGAAATATCTGGAAAGGTTCTTCCCAAAGATGCCATCTTACGCCCACTACTACCAGACTCTCATTCCCCACATGCCTGTTCTGCCCGGGAGTATACACCTTCACACGCACAGTCCATCGGTGCTAACCTCCTCTCTGGGTCTCGGCAGCAGGCCGGATCAGGAAGTCTCAGAGTCTGAAGCTAGTGTTGGACACTCTCTGGAAGAAACCACTTCCCAGCAAACTCTTTCACTTGGAAAGAGTTACTCACAGGCCTGACAACCTGCTTCTCCCAATCCATAGTCACCTCCCTCACCAGAAGAGAGGACATACACAAGATCAACACGAGCTTACTCTGGTCAGTATGTTATGCACAGTCCAACACTGCGTGGCCGCAACAACCAATTGGGAAAAACGAACACGCGCTTCCCCAACAGGTTCAGCAATCACGAGATAGTCTCATTGTTTTTGGTTTCGGGAATTGTACGAGGGTAATCTTGCAGAGATCGGACTGGTTCATGCTTAGATGGTCGGGTAGAATGGAGAATATCCCCCTCCCACAGTTCATCTCGGCTATTATATTTTCATGCACTAGGGTTGACACTTGTCCCCCTGGAAACTGCATGCGTTCCCACATCATGCATCTCTTTTTGCACGTTTTCCCCCTTGACAGGAACTTAGGATAAAAATAAAATACACATGTCTTTTGGGAAATAATATTTTAATATTATTCCGAGGCTTAAGCTCCTAGGCTCAACACTTAGCCCCTTTTTCCCACCTTCTAGCCCCTAATCCCTTGCCCACTCTGTGGATGCTCAGTCCCCCTTCACTCATTCATCGTGGTCGGTCTACACCTGGCAGTGTTTATATTTTATTAATCGATCTGCATACATACAAGTACATCAACAGGCTCCTGGCCTTCAACACTTAGGCTCCCTGGCCTAACAAACACATAAGCCTACCATCTTATACAAAACTTGGCTCACCAGCCTATAGAACATGTTTATAATTCATTTCATATATCATGATTTGCAACGAGGCTCGGCCTTGAGGACACTACAATCCCCCTCCCCTTATTTTTTCACTGTCCTCAGTGTAACTTACACTGTCTCTACAAGTCCTTCAAAATTTTCAAAAAGATGTGGGTACTTTGCCCGCATTACCTCTTCATGCTCCCATGTCGCGTCCTCAGGACCGTACCAGGTCCACTGGACCTTTCCAAGTTCTATAGCTCGATTCCGGAGCTGTTTGATTTTTCTGTCCAATATGCGCACAGGATGCACTTGCAGGACACCTTCTGGTTCCACCTGAATCACGGTCCAATCGATAACATGATTAGCATCAGGTACATATTTCTTAACCAGTGAAACATGAAACACATTATGTACATTCATAGATGCAGGTAATGCAAGCATGTATGTAACTGGCCCAATCCTTTCCAGGATCTCAAATGGCCCACAAAATCTTGTTGCCAACTTGGCGCAACTTCCCAGCTTCAGGGAACTCTTGTTAGTTTTCACTTTCAGGAAAACATGGTCACCCACTTTGAATTCTCTATGGGTTC
>ML804860.1:75469-99399 GCA_009831015.1 Picea engelmannii | reverse complement strand
ATCATTACTAATTTCTTCTCTATCAATGCATATGCTTGTATTAGCCTTCAAAATGAAGGAATATAGTAGGTTATAAGGGTGTGTTGCAAGTATTTGATCATTATTAATGCTTGTATGATGTATTATAGAGGTTACACATTTAAATCTAGAAAAGTGGATAATAAGATGGATGATAATATATTTCAAACCTAAATTAATAAGATGAATACAATGGATAATAAATATATTTCAAACCTAAATTAATAATATGAATTTGATGTATATTTTTATCTCTATCAAAGATTTGATTGATTGGTTTATAGAGTACACTGGTGTTGTTAAAATTAGACTAATTGATAAAGTGGAGTGGCATTATTCCCTTTGTGTTTCACTTTTTGGATGGGGAATCATATGTGTATAATTGTGTCGAAGGTGTTGATTACATGAATGACACTTGAAATGGAAAATAAGATGAATTTGATATATATTCTTATTTTTATTAAAGGATTGATTGATTGTTTATAAAGTACAATGTTGTTGGAAAAATTGGATCAATTGATAAAGTAGAGTGGTATTGTTCCCTTTCTGTTTCATTTTTTTGGGGGGAAATGATATGTGCATAATTATGTAGAAGGTGTTGATTACATGAATGAAACTTTTTAGTATAGGTCAATCATTATGTTTTATTGATATTTGTAGTTAATATTATAAAACACTTGCCTCCATATTTTTTCTTAAGACCATCATGTGTATGTTTCCTTTTGTGGTTGACATCAATCAATTAACGAAAGAAAGGGAGGCTAAATACAACTCCTTGATCTGTAACACCCCAAGGTCGAGCCCTTGTTGAATTGAAATTATGCTTATAGGTTGGTGAGCCAAGTGTTTATAAGTTGAAGACTTATATGTTTATTAGACCAGAGAGCCTATATGCTTAAGGCCATGAGCCTGATTTTTGTATATGTAAATGCACATATCATTAATAAAATTACATTGTTGCATGTAGAACGACCATGAAAAAAGAGTAATGGGGGACTAAGCTCCACTAGGTAGGGTAAGGGAGGGGGCTAAGTGTTTAGGCCTAGGGACTAAGCTAGAGGGATTACCTCTAAAGCTAGAGGGATTACCTCTAAAGGAATAATATTTTATTATTATTTCCCAAAGTCTATGTTGGACATAAGCCGTGTATTCCTAAGTTCCTGGAAATGGAATGAGTGCTAAGTGAAACTCGTGCAGTTGCAGGAAGACAAGTGTCGACCTGGGCACATGTAGTTATAGCTGGGAAATCCAACTCGTTGGGGGTTTTCTTCCCATTTTGGAATTTCTCCCCATCCATGCATCGGGACGATTCTCGAGTTTCCTCACGACCCTTATGATTCTTTGGAAGTCTGTCACCCTTCCCGATTCATCCAAGGATTCATGCTCACACTTGTAGCTTGCCTTAGCCGTCTTGTGCCTTAATGGTTTTTGTTGCTTCCATCACCTGATCTATACTGAGCCTTGTTGTTGTCATCACCCTTACTGGAGTTGACTTAGAATTTGGAATGAAGAAGCAGGTTGTTAGGCATGTGGTTTGAAGAGGTGGGTTGTCATGCCCATGGGTTGAAGAAGCAGGTTATCAGGCCTGCAAGCAAATCTCTCCAGGTGAGAGAGTTTGCTAGGGAAGTGATTTTCTAGAGGGAGCCCAACTAAAACTATAGTGCTATGAGAATTCATGTTTGGTCTATTGTTGAAGCCCCGGAAAGGAAGTGGGGCAACCGAAGGACTATGGAGCAGAGAAGGGGCACACTTCTTGGGGTGGGACAGACATGTGGGGAATGAGAGGTTGTAGGCTCTTAGTGTGAGCTGGCCCTGGGATATAATCCTTCATGTTGACCTGTGTGACTTTCTTGTTGCCCTTGCCAAGCTTAGGAATCCCTTGCTCGATGGAGCTTAGTCATAGCTCGGGGGTGACCCACTACTCAGCATGATGAGCAACATGGTCTAAGGCTGGGAGGTTCATGGAAGGTCTGCACGTAGTTTGGTGGCCATCTATTGGAAGATAAGTACCAAATATTTGTTAATTGTATGTTGTGTAATTGTCCATGTATTATAACTTGATGAGTAATGCCTGGATATATCATCTATGTTGTGTGTGTAGGCTTACTGTCATTTCTGCATTAATCTTTGTATGGTTAGAATATGTCCTATGTATGCATATATTGTTGGTATGTTTTAATGATTATTTACGCATGAATAAGTGGCATGAACAGAACGTTGTAACTGTTAATTATGCTAGATATGCATGCATATAAATACACAAAATGGTATCATAGCTAAGTGAAACGTCCAAGACGTGGCGTTGACCGACCTGTTGGTGGCTAGGGACGTCACAACTTCATGGACAATGTTAGTGGAAGATGAAGAAAAAGTTTCAGAAAAGAATTGTTATTGAAATGGACAAAATTCAAGTTCAGAGCCCATGTTTTCTACCTTGAGCCTAGATGGCCCACGAACGAGAAATTCGGCGTAGAAAGTCTGAAGAATTTTGAGGTACAGAGTGCCAAAAGGGCGTTGAAAGAACACTTAGACTGTGTTTGGAAACATAAGAGGTGTTACAAGTTTAAGAAATGGCCACAAAGAAAGAAATTACAACATTTGTGGTGTTGGTCTGTTAGATATGGGAGAGAGAAATATAAGTCGTCAGATCAAGCGAAGAGTTAGTCATGGTTGTCAAATCTCATTGAAGAGAGATCGACGGTGGGGAGCCATTGTGGAGATCGGGAAGGAAATTAAAGTGTGAGCAAGTTGAGTTTCCGCAATCACTCCTGGTCATGGATCTTCACAGTTCCTTAAGGCACGACTGACGATCTTGCAAAGTGAGATAAGTGCCCAAATGTTAAGCTGAGGTCACAACTCTCGGTCATAGGTAGAGAAGACAGAGCGAACTTCATGTATTTCTTGTCCATCGATCCAAGCAAGGAACATGTGTCGGAAAGTTAGTTTGTTTGGGAATATGACATTCGAGAGAAAAACGGTGTGAATAGAGTGGAAGCTCCTGAATTCCCAAATTCTGAAGTTAATTTGGACCATTCATCAAAGTAGACGCGTGTCGAAATATCGTCTTGTTCGGGAATTCAACGTTTGGGACAAACGGGGTATGCTGAGGTGAAATCTACCAAAGCCTAAAGTTCCAGAGTGACATGGCCTATTGACGTCACTAGGGATGACATGGACACATGGGATGTGTGCCACATGTCAGTGAGTTAAGAACCTTGGTAAGATGGAAATGTAGTTAGAACATGACATATGTCACCATCCTAATTGGACCATGTGTCAGCTTTGTGTGTCCTACCGAGTGGCGCTCCTGGTGGTGGCACAAGGTAGTTAAGTGTGACAAAGAAGTTAGTTGGATCAGGGCTGCATTAACTTTGGTCACGATCTATCAAGATCGAGGGCTGGGAGACATTGCGGAGATTGAATTTGTGTGGTAGATAATTCTGCAAGGAGGTCCCACAATCCAAACCACGGTTTCCAAGGTGGGGTATGTGCCAGTGTGGAGAAAGTAGTAAAGTTGATGTGACGTTGTCGGCATTTATTAGTTCAAGCATGAAAACTGTGGGCCCTAGTGGACATGTGGTGCCATATCGTGAAGTCCAAAGAATTGACACTCCGAAAGAAATGGTGCATGAAGGAATGTGGACTACAGATCTGTCGTTCTTCGTGCATTCTACAATTCGTTGTTCTGTGATGTTGGGACATGCAGGAAAAGGGGAACCTCTGAAGCCCAGAGTTCGAAGTTTCAAGGCTCCGGATAAGCGCCCAAATCATAAGAGCTAGGTCAAAACCATGGTCGCATGCGAGCCAAGGGCTAAAGAAAAGGGGCTAGCGCCCGAAATGTGTTGCAGAACAGAGCGAGGCTTAGAGATAAAAGCCGAAGGGGTTCTTGACTAGCCAAGACCTGCAGAAAATGGAATTTGATATTGTTTTTATTGAATCAGATTGGTTTATTATGGAAAATTATTAACGTCTATTAGCCTGACAAAATTTCGGTTGAATGCACATTTTGCAAAGTTAACAATTGTCAAAACCGAACCGAATTGTTGCATAGTGCAAAGAAATGGGGAAGGCAAAGGGTTCTTATAGTTTAGAAAATGAAGTTAGAGAAATGGATTCCCATTTCGGAGTTAAAGGATCAAACTCCAATGGGCATGGAGAAGAGACAGATAAAGAAGGAAACATGATGAAAATCATTGAAAAATTGCAGAGAGATGTCCAAACTGACCGAGAAGATAATAAAAATCTCATGAAATCCAGGGAGCAACAAGGATGAATTCAACATAAAGTTGATGCAAATCCTGGAAAGGATAGAGAATAAATTGGATAGGGAGAGTGGCTCAAGCAAATCAAGAAGTCACGGAAGAAAAAAAAGTAATGGCAGACATCACCAACACTCCTTGAGGCATTCCCATAAGAGAGTACATAATAGCTCAAGTCTATCCGATGTTAGGAAGCATAAGATGTCTAAGGAGGATGAGCTACGAGGAGAAATGAAAAAAATAAAACCTCCTATGTTTGATGGGGAGCACAAGAAGGATGAATATGTAGAGACATGGTTGCTGGGCATGAGAAAGTATTTTCAATTGCATAATTACTCTTCACGGGAAGAAGGAAGAATTTCCATCTATCAACTCAAAGGTAAGGCATCCATGTGGTGGGATCAACTTGTGCAGGTGCAACAAATTAAAGAGAAATATGTCACTTGGAGGGAATTCGAGAAGGATGTTGAAAATAAATACTTGACTAAGTGGTATTATGAGAAGAAAATGAAAGATTTCTTTGTACTCAAGCTGGAAAGTATGTCCATTGATGAGTATGAAAGAAGGTTTTTAGAATTGTTGAAGTATGTCTCTTTCATCAAAGATGATACAATCAATATTCAGAGGTATTTGAGTGGTTTTCCACCATTCATCAGTGACAAAATACAATATGATGATCCTAGAAAATTTGAGGATGCCCATTTCATTCCTATGAAGACTACTCATAAAGAAACTAATGTTTTTGATATTTATATGAAGGAAGTAGCACGCTTGCATGAAATACCCAAGACAATTGTATCTGACAGAGACCCGAAGTTTACATCAAAGTTCTGGAAGGGGTTATTCAAAGGGTTTAGAACAAATTTGAACTTCAGTACAACATATCATCCTGAGTCGGACGGGAAAACAGAAAGAGTGAACCAAGTGATAGAGGACATGCTAAGGATGTATGTTATGGAAAAACCATCTAAATGGGAATATTATCTACACTTGGTAGAATTTGACTACAACAATGGGTATCAAGCAACACTGAATTTGAACCTGTTTGAAGTACTTTGTGGCAAAAAGTGAAACACCCCAGTAAGCTAGGACAACCCAGATGATAGGGTAGTGGTTGGGCCAGAGTTGCTCAAGGAAATGGAAGAAAAAATGTTGAATATTAAGAAGAATTTGAAGGCTTCCCAAGACAGAAAAAAAAAGTTATGTTGATAAGAACAAAACTCATAGGGAATTTAAAGTAGGGGATGATGTATTCCTGAGAGTGAAGGCCAACAGAAGCTCCCTGAAGTTGGGAAATTTTTCAAAGCTGAAAACTTGATATTGTGGGTCGTTTGAAATCCTAGAGAGGATTGGTCCAGTAGCATATAGGATTGCATTCCCTGTATGCATGTCTATACATAATGTATTTCATGTGTCATTTCTTAAGAAATATGTACTTGATGCTAATCATGTTATTGATTGGAATGTGATTCAGGTGGAGCAGGAAAGCGCTTTTTAGGTGCATCTGGTGCATATACTGGATCAGAAAAGCAAGCAACTTTGGAATCGAGCCATAGGGCTTGTAAAAGTTCAGTGGACTTGGTACGGTCCTGATGACACAACATGGGAAGATGGAGATGCTATGCGGGTAGAGTACCCACATTTTTTTGAAGATTTTGGAAATCTTGCAGTTGTTGTGTAAGTAAGTGCATCGAGGATAGTGAAAAAATTAGGGGAGGAGATTGTAACACCCTAAATTGAAATTATGTTTATAGGTCAGTGAGCCAAGTGTTTATAAGATGAAGACTTATATGTTTATTAGGTCGGAGAGCCTAGATTCTTAAGGCCATCAGCCTAACTTTTGTATATGTAAATGGACATATCATTAATAAAATTGCATTGTTGCATGTATACCGAACACGAAAAAAAGAGTTATGGGGGACTAAGCTCCACTAGGTAGGGTAAGGGAGGGGGATAAGCGTTTAGGCCTAGGGGCTAAGCTAGAGGGCTTACCTCTAAAGGAATAATATTTTATTATTATTTCCCAAAGGCTATGGTGGACATAAGATGTGTTGTCCTATGTTCTTGGAAAGGGAATGAGTTCTAAGTGGAACTCATGCAGCTACAAGAAGACAAGTGTTGACCTAGGTGCATGCAGTTATAGCTAGGAAAGCCAACTTGTTGGGGGTTCGCTTCCCATTATGGCGTTTCTCCCCATCCACGCATCAGGATTAGTATCGAGTTTCCTCATAACCCTTACGATTCTCTGGAAGTCTGTCACCCTTCTCGATTCATCCAGGGATTCATGCTCACACCTGTACCTTGCCTGAGTCGTGTTGTGACTTAACGGTTGTTGTTGCTTCCATCACCTGAGCTATAAGAAGCCTTGTTGTTTTCATCACCCTTACTGGAGTTGACTTAGAAGCTGGACTAAAGAAGCAGGTTGTCAGGCCTGTGGTTTGAAGAGGCTGGTTGTCAGGACCGTGGGTTGAAGAAGCAGGTTGTCAGGCCTACAAGCAACTCTCTCCAAGTGAGAGAGGTTGTTGGGGAAGTGATTTTCTAGAGGGAGCCCAACTACAGCTACAGTGCTCTGAGAATTCATGTCTGGTCTATTGTTGAAGCCCTGGAAAGGATGTGGGGCAGATGAAGGACTGTTGAGCAAAGAAGGGGCACACTTCCTGGGGTGGGACAAATATGTGGGGAATGAGAGGCTATAGGATGTTAGTGTGAGCTGGCCCTGGGAGATAATCCTTCCCGTTGACCTGTGCGACTTTCCTGTTGCCCTTCACAAGCCTAGGAATTTGTTTCCCAGTGGATTTTAGTCCTAGCTCGGGGGTGACCCACTTTGGTCTAAGGTTGGGAGGTTCATGGAAGGTCTGCACACAGTTTGGTGGTCATCTATTGAAAGATAAGTACCAAATGTTGGTTAATTGTATGTTGTGTAATTGTACATGTGTTATAACTTGATGAGTAATGCATTGATATATCAACTATGTTGTGTGTGTAGGCTTACTGTTATTTCCGCATTAATCTGTGTATGGTTAGAATATGTCATGTGTATGCATATATTGTCGATATGTTTTAATGATTGTTTTCGCATGAATAGGTGGCATGAGCAGAACGATGTAACTGTTAATTTTGTTAGATATACATGCATATAAATTCACAAAATGGTATCAAAGGTAAGTGAAACGTCCGAGAAGTAGCGTTGCCCGACCTGTTGGTGGTTTGGGACGTCACATGCTCCTAGATTTTTTTATAGTTATTTTGCAAATACTAAACAATATTGTGTATATTTACTAAATGTAGTTAGAATGATCAATGCTTAAGAAATACTAAATACTTTATATCTAGAACACCATAATAAGATAGACATGGAAATTTAGTGAAAACATATCACATGTAAATTTGTGCAATTTTTTTTAATGGTATATAAGTAATAAACTCAATCAAGAAGACAAACAAGATTTCAAAGATTGTTTTTAATTCGTGAAGGGAGTACAATCTAGCATTTTTTTGTTTAAGTTTTACAACCCTGATTTTTTACAAGTGAAGATGAACCCTCCATTCTGTGACACCCCTTATGTATTAGGCTTGATTTTATGGTGTCGGATTTACAATTCCCTTTTTGATCCTTTTTTTATTTAGTAATGATGATGGATTATGATTAACTTTATAGGATAACACGTTAAGTAATGATGTTATATTTGTATTTGTTTATTTGTGTATCTTAGAGTTTAAGAGGCCAGAAGGAAGGGAAAACTTGTGAAAATGACTTTCAAAGTTAACTTGAGTAAAAATAAAAAAGAAAAATAGTTGTAACTCATTTTTACCTAGTTTTTGAAAATTGTAAACTCCCTCATAAATTCACCCTAAAATGAGTTAGTAGGGGGAAGGGAAAGTTGATACACAAGACAACGAACTTGGGGGTTCTTTTACAAGGGAAAACATTATTTGAGAAAAGAGCCTAAGGGGAACTTATGTTTGAAAATGATAGAGATTCTACAGAGGAAATCTTGGCATTTAATCATTATGACTTATGGACCCTTAGGATATCATATCATTTCTCAATATTGTTGCAATTACTAGAGGTGAGAGTGGTAGTAAAATCCCTATAGAATCAAGTTGAGACCATTTTCCAAGGGATGGCACTTTTGCTGAGAAGTGGTGGTAGTAAGATCCTATTTGGTTATTCTTAGTGAGACCTTCAAACCTAGGTCCTTAATCTCAATGGGAATGAGCCCTACTATGGGGAGCAACGCTTATGAAAATGATTGCATTGATGGGAAGGAAAATCAGCCTTTGAGTACAATTTTCCTATGTAATTAAAAATGAATTCATGAAATCTAGATGAATTCATGGAATCTAGAGTAAAGATGGACCAACTCTTAGACCCTAAAGAACTAAAGACTATAAGTATTTTTTGCATTTCTAATGGAGTGTGAAAGGACAAAAGTCTGAAAGTAGACATCTTTCTGTTAGGGCACATTCAGTTGCATTGATTACCATTTATACCATCATGTCCATTGCCATAATGTTGTTATTCAGTCATCAACATCTTTTGACAATCTGAATATGTATACTCTTAAGCTCAGACATTCCTGCAATACTGATTTTCTGATCCTTCGCACATTATTACCTTCTCTTATGTCGTCCTACAGTTTTTGACTCTCTATCACCCCCCTGTCAGAACATGGGACCGAGATCATTGTTCCGGAGATCGTGCCACAAAGGAGAATGCATGACGCTTGAATTTCAATAGAGTTCTGAGATCTGGAAGGGATCCAATAGTCTCGACGCGGTGAAAAAGAAACCTTTGTTGCATTCATAAGGTAATATTGTTAGAATTTTATGCAGTTCTTACTGATACTGAATCCGAGACTTTATTTGGAATAAAGTAACTATATGCTAAATAATACTATTTGGAATAGGTTAACTAGGGAGTAATCTTCTTTGAGTAATCTTCTTTTCAGAGTTTTCTTTTTGAGGGAAAAAAACGGAACCAAATTTTCAAGGCTAGTCTGAGTTTTGCATGGATCAAAGTTCCATGCATTTCAGAACTTTACTTCAAGGGTTTTGTCCCTTTTTAAACCAACCCAGATGCTTAGAAAATCGATCAGAGTTCTGGATTAGCGGGAAATTTAAAAAGGGTCATCCCAAAACCTTCAGTAAAAGTAACTTTGAAAGAAAGATTACTCCCTAGTTAGACCACTCTATAATATTTTACTATCAATTTCTCTATATACAATGATGATATACAATTATTTTTCTTAAAAGTGAAGGTTGATATAAAATTATTTTACTTAAGGTGGATGTTAAAATATTTCTTTAAATGTCACTTGTAAACTTTCAATTGTTATATATATAAAGATGATATTAAAATAGTTGGACATGGAAATATTTTACTTATGACTCATATTGAAATTACTTTTTTCTTAATGATATTTTTTTAAATGTCACATGCCAACTCCATAATATTAAGCATTTAAGACCCCTCATTCTAGAATATTAATAAAATCATAATTCTTTTTAGTTTCAATTACTCTATATGTTCCCCCGGATGGGGTGCCACGCGGAGCAGGGAGGGTACGTGGAGCAGTGCCAGGAGGGGCCATTAATGGTGGCCATCCGCCCTCATATCCTTGATATTTATGATGGGCATCAACTCAGTCGGCCTCCACCATTTGATGAGGCCCCTCACTCACGCGAGGAGACCGGCCAGCCAGAGCATTAAGACCACATCCTTAATGGCTATAGCCATCATTTTCTCCCTTATTAGCATTTTCAGTAGCTTTGGGATGTATTGGAAGGTTACAGAGCCGAGCGAGAACAACAACGCAGGGGGAATTCTGGCTCTCGTTCTAGTTCTAAACATGCCACGAGCAAGGGGAAGGCCTCGCAGAGGCACAAGGTGGTACGCGATCGACTCCCGACAGAAGAGGCAAAAGAAGTTTGAGCGAGCTCTGGTTTTAGCCAAGCGAAAGAGACCCAGGGAGTCCAAAGGAACAAGAACGCCTCCCAAAACGTATGTTGAGGAGATTCCTCCAGAGGAATTCCCCCAAAATCTTTTCGAAAGTCTCATTTTCACAGTTCCGGACAACTGGAACCCCCCTGCGTGCTTTGGAGCAGACACACTGACTCCCAAGCCAAGAGCTGTACACGGTCCCAGTGACACTCTAGTTGAGGAATTCACAACTTGTCTGGTAGAGGAAGAGATGTCGAAAGGCAATGAAGAAAACATCTGCAAGGCTCCTGATGAATTGAGGCCACAACGTGAGTAGCAAGTACACTAGGGGGAGGACAAAGAGAAAAAATTGCGACACCAGCCACCACTTCTTCACCCGGAGCACCTGAATCTGATTTTCGAGGTCCGCAGCATGGTGGATGACCAAAACTTTAGAGCCGTTCGCATAAACCAATGCCTGGACATGCTGTACACCGCCTACTCCAGCGCCACCCCAAGGCGACAATGCCCCACCTGCGCTCAGGTTTACGCCATTCTAGTTAGATGCGGCAAGGAGAAGAACGACCACAAGGACACCGGTTAATAGGTTCTCCTGTTCAACCACTGCTCAAAACTCTTTCTTTTTTTGATGTATAACAGAGTTGTAGCTCTTCTAGCTCATAGCAATGGTAGCGATAGCATAGGGATGGTCAGACTAATGATAAAACTGGCCATGCACCCYGGTTTCCTTCAGGCAGGGTAGCAGCCCAATATTTTGAGTTTGRAAGTTAGCTTGGAATGACCAACTATCTCGGTTTCCTTAACAGGYGGGACARCTGRCACCTCAATGTCACGTTGTAACTTTGCAATATCAATATATTAGAACCTKCTTTTTTACATAAAAAAAAATAAAAAATTACTCTATATGTTTATCTATATATAAAATTGGTATAAAATTATTTTACTTAAAATAAATATTGAAATATTTTATTTATGGTGTTCAGTGAAGGGCCCAGTTGTCATGCCTAAAAGTTATAATGATACCACTAAAATAACACTATCGTGAGTATGTACTCTATTTTTTCATTATTAATATTTTAGAATTACACACCCCTGGACTGTAATAAGCCCATTTCCACACAATTATGCATATTTCAAAACACATACATACTTTACCCTATTATATCCTATTTTATTGATTCGATCTCTGTGATTTAATCCTTTAGATGGAGATCCGGATCCGGAATGCAAATAGATGGATACGAGAAGTTATGAAAAACCGAATTGCATTAGAAAACAAAAAAGTAAAAGGAAGATGAGGAGTAACATTGGGAGAAAACATCCATTAGAAATTTAATTGATGATGTTAGTGGTTCACTTTTTTTATATAATTTTTAAAATTTCATTTTATAAAGAAAGAGTAAATTAATCACATGATATGTTATTTTTATTTTTTATTTTTTTTAATAGTGAAATAATATTAGTTAACTAAAATATTATCTAATTTAAATATATTTTTATTTTTAGTATAGTAAAGCTTAAAATATTATCTAATTTAAATATATTTTTATTTTAGTAAAGCTTATCAGTTGGTTAAGAATTTTTTAGAAAATAATTTGATTAATAGATTTTTTTTAAACTTTTTAATAGTTAAATATTAGTTAATTTTTATTTTTATTATAGTAAAACTTATCAATTGGTTAATAATTTTTTAGTAAATTTTGAAATAAAATAAAATAATTTGTTTAATAATTTTTTTTAAAACTTTTTAATAGTTAAATATTAATTAACTAAAATATTATCTAGTTTAAATATATTTTTATTTTTATTTTTATAATTGGTTAATAAAGTATAGCTATATTCTCAAAATTAAGTTATAAAGTGGAGTGGTATTATTTCTTTTGTTTTTGACTCTTTTTTTGGAAAATGATAAGTATATAATTATGTGTCATTTACAAGTAACACTTTAAAGTACAACCATGTTTTCAAAATTAAGTTATAAGGTGGAGTGGTATCATCCCTTTTGTATTTAACTTTTTTTGGAAAATGATACCGGTATATAATTATGTGAAAGGTATCATTTAGAAAAGTGAGACTTTTAGTATGAGCTACCATGGAATTATTGATATGTAGTTGATATTGTAAAAAGCCTACCCCTTGTACTTTGTCTATTTAATTTTTTAAGCTTATTATATGGAATCGGGATATCATAGTATTATTTATTTGTTTTAGATTCAAAACAAGATCCATATTCATGACACAAAGTTTAGGTTTGAGAAAAGAAAAATCGAGGAGATTAACTAAAGTTATAAAAAAAAATTATGAAAAGAGAAATGATTAAAAATAATAATTAATAGTTAATAATACTTATTTAATAATGATAACTTAATAGTTAGTTGTAAAAACTTAGTTATAGTAGTAGTATTATTAAAGGTGATAATAATAGTGTGACTTGAAAATAATAATGTTAACACTAATAATAGTAGTATTAATAGTGTTATTAATGGTAATAATAACTCAATAGTAATAATGATAATAGCAATATTAATAATGGTATTAATGGTAATAATAACCTAAAAGTAATAATAATAACTTATCATTAATAACCTATAAGTATTAATAGTGATATTAATAACCTATAAGTGAGGTTAATAATTGATGATAATAGTAGTATAGATTTGATAATAGTGGTATTAATAATAATAAAGTTGTAGATGATAATAAATAATTTATAGTGTTAGAAGGGAGATCTAGAATGATAATGGTTTAGTTTAGTCCTATTAGATAATAAGGTGCAGAGAAACCTAGAATGTAAATAATAATTAATTTTTAAGGGCGAGGAGTAGAAAAAAGAAGGGAAAAATAAAACAAAATAGCAACAAGAACACAAAAACAAAAGAACATGCAATCAAACCAGAAAGTGTAATAATTGTATCATGTTTTTGCCTTACTTTGTAGTTTACATCAATCATTTAAAGCTAGAGATGGATGTTAAATTCAACTCCATGATACAATTTATTTTCAATATTTTTTCTATTGATACTTTGTATACTGTACACACTACCTTGAACCCACTTTGTATATTTACATATGTAGTCACGATGCTTAAACATTAAGAATACTAATTACCTTGTGTTTAAAATGTCACAAAAGTTAGACATGGAAATTTAGTGAAAAACACCATGACACTTCATGAATATAAGGTGTGATGGTATCATCATTTGTATATGGGTAAAAGGTAGACATTAAAATTTATTGTTATGTCCAAGACATCGAAGATGGGTTTTTGAAGTTGTGAGATTTGATTCAAAAAGTGTGAATTTTGATTATGAAAGTGCAAATTTTGAACTTAGAAGTGTCGATTTTGGAATCCAAAAGTGTGAATTTTTGAATTTGAATATTTTGTATTAAATTATTTGATGATGTTTATTTTATATCTAAATCCAAGATTTATTTATTGGACGATTATTTTTGTATGTGCATGCATAATATCACCATGGCATACATTCCTAAATATACTAATATTAAATAGATGCAACCAAATAATTTAAAATAATTGATGATAATAATCATTGCATTGTAGAGTTGTTCATTTTCGAAGAAATTTAAGGCAATTTACAATAAAGTTTCATATAAAAAAATGTCAACTATGAGTTGATGATTTTTAACAACTTACTCGTATTAACTACAAACACTATAATTTGTTTATTGTGGTAAATCTATTCACAAAACCCACATTCCAAGCCAGAAGAAAAGAAAGCAATTAACCATCAATGGTTTTACCTGAAGCAATTGTTATTAATTAGAATCATTGATCCATAGTATACAAATCAAATCAAGATATGCACTAGGGAATCTAGAAAATATGCAGAAAAAGCTTGTAGGAAAATCACAATTATCAATGGTGAACATGAGTGCTACTTCTATAACACACATTGAACATGCTTATATATTAAAAATATGATAGTTGAGATATTCCCTTCGACAATGAACTATTAGGATATTTATATACTTAGGATTTAGTAAATATCAACTTGATATATTGTTTCTTTAAGTGGGGGGGAAACACTGTTATATTTTTGTGTGTTCATTTAGCATGTTTACTTAGTATGCATTTGTATTTATGCATTCTAATGGTCACAATATTTTTTAGACATAAAGTGATTTGATGGTTCATATTATCCTCAATACTAACTACTATATTGATCCATAGCCTAACACCCAATTGGTCCATCATCTTTATTTGAGAAGTTGGGAGGGTCATTTGTTAATGATCGATTGTGAAAAACTCATATGTATTATTGTTAATTTTGCATTAATATATTTCTTGTGTTGGATGGGGTCATGGACTATTTCTCTCTTTGAGGTTTTTAACCACATAATGTCTTTGTCTACTGATCTTATATTTATTTCTGTGAGTAGTTTCTTAAGGT
This sequence comes from Picea engelmannii, assembly GCA_009831015.1. Taxonomy (NCBI): domain Eukaryota; kingdom Viridiplantae; phylum Streptophyta; class Pinopsida; order Pinales; family Pinaceae; genus Picea; species Picea engelmannii. The sequence goes on along the minus strand of ML804860.1, from coordinate 84,766 downwards.
TTTTGCCCAATGTGGAAACATTTTGTTTGTTGAACATGGTATCAGAGTCCATAGGAAGATGATCTCCCACTGTTGATCGATATATTGAACTTGTGTCATTGCGTGCATCAATGGATTTCTATATTTTCCTATTTCTGTTCATTTTTGGATTGAGTGAACTATTCCATTACATCCATAGATTTTCTTTCAGTTGGAAACATTTTTTGTTTCACCTTAAAAGGTTTATGTTTACTCAAGATTCTGTCATTTTTGTCAAATATGGAGATATAAAGTTTATTATGGATTTTAAACTTTTTTTTTATATACTATGTTAATATTTCATTTTGTTTGTTTATTCCTAGTTTGCTACCCTTTCTAGTCTACACATGCTCTTTTTCATGTAAATTAAGTGTTATCAACAAACCAAACAAAAAGCGATTTTATTTTTTCCATATGCTCTTTGCTCTAAACTATATGGGATCTTAACAAACCCAAAATAAGGAGACAAGTTGCATTTTTTGGGTAGGCTAATCAATATTTAACCCTAATTTTGCTAAGCTTTGAATTTGTTTGTTTGTTTGTTTGTTTTTAATTTTAGAATTTCATTTGTTTTTATGTGTGGCTATGTTGAAGCTTTTTGCTAAAAAAAACAAGGTATTTTGGTGTAAGCATGCACTTAGAGACAAATAGTAATAAATAAATAAATAAAATAAAGATAAAACCCTCCTCCTTCAGTATAAAGTAATTTTAATGGTTTTCTATTAAGTTATTTTTTGCATGTAATTTTAATTTATACAATGACTTCGTTGTAAAAGTGATTTTTACTTTTTTGATAAAAATGGGTCACTTTGAGTAAAAGGGAGATTATAGAAAAAGTTAGAGAAGGAAGAGAAACTTTTTTTTATTCAACAACCTCATTGTACACCCATCACCATGTGTCCCAACCTCTACATGTCATGTGACACTTTGCTTACCTATTATATCTTTCTTAAAAAGGGTTTAAATTTGACATATGGAGTCCATTTTCAGTGCAATTTTTTTAACCACTTATTTTTTCGATATGATTCCATCTAGACAATCAATTTCCATGTTTGAAGCCATATTACCTACATATTTTAATATTTCTAGTCCAATTTATATTTTTCTTACCAATTCAAACTACTTCTCATGGAAATATCATATGGAGATGTACTACGAACTAAAGGACTTTACTGAATTACCTTGGGAAAATAAAATAGCCCCACTAATGACAAAAAAAATAACAAATGGGATAAAAAAAATGATGAAGCACATGGATTAATCTGAATTCCCATATATATTCATTTACTATTTCACGTTCAATGAGTTGAAAAACTAGACAATGCTCGGAAAATTTTGGAAACCATATTTGGTAAACGCAACAAGATTCGATCCCACCAACATAAATGTAGAGAAATAAAACTCACACTAAACCAACCAAGAATGAGAAGACATATATAAACATAAATAATGAATGAAAAACACACACAATACAAAGATATTTTACCCTAGGAACCCTTAATTAGTAAAACAAAAATTCCTTGAGCATATCCTATACTCTTATTGTCTTATTCATTCATAGAATAAAGAAGTGCATGAGTAACCTTGGTCTACACCTAAGACACAATCATCCTCCTACTCTCTTGTTTTCCACAAGAAAAACCATGAAATCAATTTGGCTTACATATACTACTATCAACATCAACTTATCAAAATTACAACATACCATATTTATAGGATTTACTGCATGCAAAACCCTAAATCATAGCACCCCAAAATTGTTACAGATACATGCAGATGATTGGATGCAATCATACGAGTCTCTTTATTTTGTTACATTCAACTACCAATTGACTACCTATTTGGTCTGCAATCGATTGCCAGTTGACCTTATATCAATGTCCCACAAGTTGACCTTTCAACCTTCTAGTCGATCACTTCAACCTTCAAATTTTTGGTCAACCACTTCGAACTTAACTTAACCTTCAATTTGACTTGTCGGTTCATCATCGAGTCGATCCACCTCAACTAGCCATTCATTGATTGTTCTTTGAATGTAAATAATATAACAACCCAACATTCTCCCAATTGTTGTCTTCTTTGCTCATACAAGATAATTTGAACTTCTATTCACTAACCCAGGGTAAGAATGCCCTATACCTCTCTAAACTAGGAGAATTCCACAACACTCACAGACTTGGTTAAAGAGTCTGCTATGTTTCCCAAAGTGTCTACCCTCTCCAGTAACACCTTCTTTCTTTCCACCATGTATCTCACGAAACGATATTGTACATCAATATGCTTTGTCTTGGAATGGTAAGCCAAGTTATTTGCTAGAAAATTTTCACTTTCATTGTCACAATGTATCTTCATGGTTCTGTACTTAAATCCAATACTTGAACACAATTTATATATCCATGAAACTTATTTGTTTGCATGAGTGCTTTCCATGTGTTCAACTTCTATTTTTGATAGGAATACAACCACATGTTTCTTACTCATCTAATTGATTTCTCCACTGAAATTTTGAACACATATCCATTGGTTGACCTTCATCGATCTAGATCTCCAACCTATTCGGCATTGAAAAATCCATGTACATTTACTTACCTATTAGTTTTAGGATTCCCTTGGTAAGATATCACATATTCTTTTGTTCCATGCAAGTACCTAGAAATTCTCTTGACAATGGTCTAGTGATCTTTCCTAGGTATCAATATTTTCTTTCTCAATACTCCCAATGCATGAGCAATGTTTGGTGGAGTGCAGGCCATCACATAGATTAGAATATCAATAGCACTAGCATAGGGAACATGTGCCAGTTACTATATCTCTTCATGTGTCTTTGGAAACTATTTAGCATTAGTTTTTCTTCCATAGGAATTAGTACATTGACTTGTTTGCAATACTGCATGTTTCAACACTTCAAGACTATTTCAATATACTTTCCCGACACTAGTACCCTAATGGAAGTCAATTTTGCAATAGGAGAGAAAATATAACCGAAGTCGACTCCCTTGACTTGGGAATACTCTTTTTCTACTAGTCGAGCTTTCAACTTCTCGAATTGACCAACTGCATTCAAATTTTTCTTGAACACCCACTTGCTACCAATGAGTTTCCATACATTAGATAGCTCAACTAGATCCCATGTCTCATTCTTGTGCAAGGATTCCATTTCTTCAATCAAAGCATTCTTCTTGGATTTTACACTTTGTCGCATTGACTACTTCCCTGATCAACTTAGGTTCATAATAAATGGAAGACAACACAAATGCAGAATGGAAATCGAGTATACTATACCTTTCAGCTAGTTTTGTTACTCATTTCTACATATTTATAACTATATTTGATTGTTCCACCTCTCCATTTGATTAAGTTGAATCATGTAAATCATGTTCCTTGTTCCTCAACTCAAGCACTAACTTATTTAGTTCTTTTTCCATTTGAGCCTCTTTAGTAATTGAAGTTCCTCCAACTTCCCTAAATATCACATCTCAATTATACATTGTTTTCCTCAACACTAGATCCCATATCTTATATCCCTTCATTCCATCCTTGTAGCCAATGAAAATTCACTTGAATTACTTATTGTCAAGTGTGTTCCTATTTTCCTTGGGAACATGCAGAAATGTATCACAAGCAAAGAATTTGATATATGAAAGTGAATGTCTCTTACCAAACCATACCTCATGTGGAGACAAGTCGACTAACATTCATGAATGAGACCTATTTATGAAATATTTTGAAATGCCGACTGCCTCTACCCATAATTCTTGTTCGAGCCCCACACCACTGAGCATGCTCCTTTACTTTTCCATCAATGTTATATTCATTCTTTCATCAAATCCTTTTTTTTTGGGGTATATGGTGTGGTATTTTGGTGTGTTATGCTACATTGCTTGCAAAACTACTTAAAATCCTTACCACAAAACTCACCTCCATTGTCATTTCAAAAGACATTGATCTTCTTATCATATTGTTTTTCTATAAGCTATTTAAACTGTTTGAACTTCTCAAAAACCTCTAATTTATTCCTCAAGAAATATAGCCATGTATTCCTAGAAAAATCATCTATGAATCAAATATAATACAAACAACATCCTAGAGAAGGGAGCAGTATTGGCCCAAACATGCCACTATGTATCAATTCTAGAATCCTTTTTTCCCTTGTAGCTCTGGATCATAATCTAACACAAATCTTTTTTTCATATATGAAATATTCACATAAATTAACTTCTAAGTTAAAACTAAGAAAACCTTCAACCATACCTTTGCTTTGCATAACATGCAATCCTTTTTACTCCAATATATCCCATCCTCTCATTCCATAACATGGTCGAGTCAACTTGATGAAGAACAATTGAGTTGGTTGAAGTTGAGTCAACCCAAGTCGAGTCAAGTCGTCTTCATGAACAACAATTATATTTCATTTGTTGACACTCCCTAACCATCTGTATAGGGTTCCAAATTAAAATCCTTTCATTAATACCCTCACTCCATTAACCATTTTGCATCCATCCTTCTGAAATAAAGTGTCCACTCCTGCATCACTCATTTTGTGGATAGATATCAAATTCCCTACCAAAATTGGAATATGTAGTGCACCTAGAAAGGTTCTACTCCTCCCATCCTATAACATTAGTCAAACTCTTCCTTGTCTAATAATTTTGGTTTTTGAGTCATACCCCAAGATTATATATCCTCATTCATATCTCTCATATTCACAGAACCATTCCTTGTGAGGTGTCATATGAAAATATGCACCTGACTCGACCAACCAAATTTTGTGATCTAACTGTGTATTGGTCGATGTCAGATACACATATCCTCCTTTGTCTAGAGTAGTGTTTCTCTCAATCAACTGCTTCTTATTGTATCTTGGATTGATCGCAGTTTCTTTTGAATTGCAGTCTCTCTTATAATGCCCAACTTTACGACATTTCCATCATCTTTTCATCGATCAAAATAGGGATTTATATCTACCCTTGAAATTAGAATTTCTACCGGATACTTTTTCTTTACCTCTGTCGATTGTTCAACCTCTCACCATCAATGCATCCTTGGTTAATCCTTCCATGTTCGTCCATGTAATTTCCTCTCACATAAGACATGCAACCATGTCTTCAAGTGTTAATGTGGTCGAATTACTCCTAATAGCCACTTAGCTATCCCACGAATCTCCAAAAAAACACAATAGATTGATACATTTCTCCACCTTAGTGATTTTCATATATATATAGATAATAACTTAATTATTACAGTATTGAATGAATTCCAATGATTTTTCACTGAGCTTCCATAACTCATCCTTAGAAGATATGTTTTCTTCCAAATAAACAAATTGTTTACCAGGTATTTCGACTGATACAAACTCCCAACTTGTTCCATAATTTCTTTGCAGAGTGTTTACTTGAGAACTTCAACAATATTGGATCTTCAATAAAAAGTTGAATTATACTCCTTGTCATCTTCTCAAGCTTATCTCATTCTTCCTTTGACATACCCATCAAAAGTTTTGTAGGACTCATAGCTTCCCACTACGTTCTATCTAAAAGGGCATCTTCCATCTTAAACTACTGAAGCTCAAAATTCTAGTGATTAATTTTTTCAATCTCTATCCTAAAACTCCTTTCCATTATTTCAAGCAAAAATTAAGGACCATTGACTTACAACTCCCATTGGACCTAGATTTATCTCATATCCAATATCTTCTTAACCTTACTATGATATCACTTGTATAGAGAATTAAAGGAGATTTTATATGATCTGATACCAAATTGTTTAAAAGCATATTTTATACCAATAGCAGAGAAATAACACTCACACTAAGCCAACCACGAAAGATAAGACATTTTAAAAAAACAAATCCATGAAAAACATGTAGAGTACATGGAGATTTTACCCTATAAACCCTAAACTAAGAAAACCATCATTCCCTGAGCATCTCCTACTCTCTTATTGTCTTATTCATTCATATAATAAAGAGTTACATGACTAACCTTGGTCTACACCTAAGACAAAATCTTCATCCTACTCTCTTTCTTTCCAAATGAAACATCCTATGGCCAATTCAGCTTACATCTACATGACTAAGCTACTACCAACAACATCAAATTATTACAATTACAACATGCAATATTTATAGACTTTGCTACATGGAAAACCCTAAATCATAGCCCCTAAAAATGGTTATATATCCATGTGGATGATTGGTTTCAATCCCATGAATCTCAAGATTTTACTATAGTCAACTAACAATCAGATACCAGTTGACTACCCAGTCGATCTCCAATCAGATACCAGTCAGCCTCCTGTCAACCTCCTATTGGTTGACCTTTCATTGTTTTGATTGATTGCTTCGACCTTCAACATTCTAGTTGATCACTTTGACCTTGACTTAACCTTTGAATTGACTTGTCGATTGATCACCCAGTTGATCAACCTCGACTAGCTAGTTGTTGAATATTCTTTCATTGCAAAGAATATAACAACCCAACAATGAAAACCAATCGATTTATTTAAATCATAGTGATTTCTCTTGCATTGAATATTATCTTTCTAATTTAAAAACACTCATATTTTCTTGAACATCGTAACATAGAAAAAAAAGATGACCAATTGATATATGATATTCTTACTAAACTTGGTAGTGCATTATCTATTTTTGTTTCTAGTTTTAAGTCCATCATAGAAGCTCTTGGGGCTACTTACACACCAACCTCTCTTGAATCCTTTTGTGATTATTGTTTTAGAGAAAAATATAATCTCTTGCATCTTGGAGTAATCAACATTATAGGTACATCTAACAAAGCCTTAGTGGCCTAAGAAAAGGATAAATGAAAGAATTTGAAGAAGCAACATCTTCACAACAACAAGAAAACCAAGGGCCCCAAACAATCTTAGCCAACTCCTCATCTGAATGGTCATAAAGAAACAAAATAAAAAAGTAAGAAGCCTAAGAGAGATTGGAATTTTTGTGGGTGTGATGGTCATCTAGAGTCTATTTTTATTTTATGAATATGGAGGACTTAGAAGAAACAATGATGAAGCACAACATCAATATTGATTCTTCTTCTTCTAATTCTTCTTCTCATGCACATGTGCTTTTTGCTTTTGCTTTTTCATTTAATGCAACATCTACTTCTTCTTCTAATGAATGGCCTATTGATTTAGGAAAATATTATTATATGGCTAATGATAGAACCAATTTTTTTTTTTTATCTTTATGAATGTAATGCCAAAATAATATTGGTTGGTGATGATATATCTCTTAGTGTTGTAGCATCTGGTATAGTTCAACTAAATGATGGTCAGTTTAGTAATCTATTATGTGTTCCAATTATTTTCTACAATCTTATAGTAGTATATCAAATCACTCACTTAGGTGAAGGTAAAACAATAGAGTTTCCAAATCACCAAGTTGTAATCAAGGATTTAAAATATTGAAATCTTATCCTAGAAACTAGAATCATTGATGATATTTCTAGGATTTATGGATTTGAAAATTTTGGGTTATCATCTTTTCCATCATTTTTTATTGTTCCTCAAAATGAATTAAGAAAACTTTGGCATGAACGATTTGATGATCTAAACTATCACTTATTGTAGTTTATGTGTCATCAAAATATGGCAATTAGTCTTCCTTTCATTTTTTGTTGAGATGGTGTTTGTGTCAATGGTCTTCTCAACAAACATTAGTGAGAAAATTTTAACAAATGAGCCTCTTGACATGCCTAGACCCCCTTCTATCTTGTTCATAATGACTTGTGTGCTCTACTTTATCCTCCTTCTTTATCTAGGTGCAAATACTTCATAAATTTCATTTATGACTTCTCTAGATGCACTTGGGTTTATTTGTTAAAACATAAGAGTAAATATTTGGAAAAAAATAAAATCCTACAAAGGCCTTGTAGAAACAATATCTAAACATCTACAGTAGAAGTTAAGAACCAATAATGGAGGTGAATATTTTAATGACAAATTCACAACTTACTACATTTCCTAGATCATTTACATGCAACATATTATTCCATATACATCATAACAAAATGGTTTTGAGCAAAGAAATAATCACAAATTAAAAGAAATATAAAATTGTATGATTCCATGTAAGGAATTAAATATTAATTTTTGGGTGGAATTCTTTAATTATGCTAATTAAATAATCAATTGCTCAAAATATTTTAAAAATATAACATTGGAAGAACCATGAAGTAAAATTAAAGAATGTAGTGGTTTCTTACCTCTTCTATTTGATCCCACTCTTACCTCTTCTATTTGATCCCAACTAATGAAAATACTTTACAGGCTACACCTTTACTCATTCTCGTGACCAATGACCCTTGGAATGATTCTCCATTTCCAAATTCATAACACATGGGTTTAAATTACACACTTACAGTTTGTTGCAGAAGTACCTCAATCTCAAACCAAACTCTTTGTGACATGCCTTCATTTATGGACAAGAATGAATCTCTTCGCTGAAATCAAATACCACGATTCTAAAAAAATTGCTCAAGTTTAGCATTGGATAAAAGAAAAAATCTTCGTTCATTTTCAATAGAGACTCATCTCTCTCATACATCTCTCCATCTCTATTAGTGACTCTTTTGTTTCTCTAATCACTTTCAATTGTCGATTTCACGAATTGGATCTCAATATTGGATCCATGCCTTCATTTGAACTCTGTAGATATCAGTGACAGGTCTTTTTACACGAAAAAATTCTCCTTTTTACGAAATTCATATGAATTTCATTCTTAACAATCTCGTTCCTTCAATTTGTAGAGATTCTTCCAATACTTCTCACTTACACATTCATTATCAAAATGAATATACAAGGGAATATTAATTCCAAGAAAAGACAAAGACTATAACACCTACATATGATGAAGCACATAACAGAGTGCAATTTCTACTAATCAATTTGAATCCACTATACACAGATTTTATTCTAAACCTTCTCAAGCTATTTTGTCTTGATATTACAATCTATTGGCCTCTGTTCGACCTTTTTATACCTTTGATCTCTTCACTTACACTTCCCCTATGTTCCTTTTTAGTTCATAGAATTAAAATCTATATACATCTTAGTAAACAAACTAGAATTGGTTTAGATCCAAAACACCCTTTTATCTCACTTAAATAACCATGTGTGCTCATTGTGATGTCAACAACCAATTTTTCAAGGATTTCATAGATCGAATAAAATGAGTCTTACAGATTTCATCACAAATAGGATTTCATCAGACGAGTTGAGTCTTACAAATTCAACACACAGGATTACACAAACATAATA
>ML804860.1:54259-69096 GCA_009831015.1 Picea engelmannii | reverse complement strand
AGAGTGATCTAGTAATCTCTGGGGATGAATTTCACCTTCATCTTCGCGATCATCCTGTCCCAGCTCTTGATCTTCTGCTTGCCTTTGTAGTGTCTATCAACTTGTAGTTCATCCCACCACAATGTTGCATGTCCCTTTAATCTCCTGACAACATGTTTGATCTTCTTGTCCTCTTCGACATCTTCATAGTCAAAATATGTGTCCAGAGCTCTAATCCAATCTAGAATCTCCTCTGCATCCAAGTTTCCCTCATAAACTAGAATGCCCATTTTTTCTCTTGCACCCATTATTGCAATAGCCCTAATCAAGCGTTCGTTTGATTCATCTTCAGCTGCAACTTCTTCCCCTTCATGTTCAGCTTCAATTTCACTTTCGAAATCACTAAGATCCCCAGCACTGACTGTACGCCTCTGTGTTATCTCCATGTCTTCATGTCTGGCACATGAATCACACATCTCTCTCTCCATGGATGGATCATGCATCTCCCTACCCCTTTTTCTCGTCATTTCCCTCTCTTCTGGTGGATCGGGTGTTTGCCTGTCCCTTCTCCTTGAAGGCATGGTGAATTCTCCTTTTCCCTCCTATAGAAATAAAATAAACCTTTCTGGGCTCTGATACCAAACCTGACGCATCCCTCCTCAACCTGCAAGTCAGAAGGTCATGTACATAGGATCTTTCCTCTTACATTGGCCCGAAGAGCTCTCGAAAATGGCTCCTCTATTTCCCTTTCGGGAAATTTGCACCCACAATTAACTTCTTGAAATTCCCCCTTATCCTTCGGGAGATCGGACTTTGCACTTTCGCGAATCTGGTGGTCAAGTGCCTTGTCTCTCAATCTCCGAAATCCGAAAACAATCAACACTTGACCCTTTTCCTCTCTATTTCACCTTTTTCCCTATAGTGATTTCGGGGGTTGCGATGACAAGCAACTCGTCCCCTAGACTCCCGAAACCCTATTTACCGAAACTCTGATGTGCTCGCAAGCTTTGACCTTTCAATGCCCTTCACTCCGTTGGCACTTCGGACTTCACGATTTCGCAAATCTTGGTGCAAAGGTCTCTGGACTTCGCCCCACGAACCCCGAAATGGTCAATGAAATTTACCCCCCTTGTCGAGAGTGCGCCACCTGTCCACCCGGCTGATTCTGTGGCCCACTTCACGTTTCATAATTTCGCGAGTCCTGTTGCAAAGATTATGGGACTTCAATCTACAAAACCCTGAAATAGAAATCCACTTATAAATCCAACGACCCCTGTTGGCTTGAATCTACGGTTCTACCTCTCCTGAGCTTAAACCTTTGGGAATGCTCATCGTAATTCTCCTTCTCCTCCATGAGGTTTGACAGCTCACGGGACTTCGTGAATTCTCCACAGAGAATTCTGTTTTTGGGAAAAATACCCTACGGACTAGCAAACTAGTGTCAGACTTGCATGCAGATTTTGACCGTAAAGAAATTAATTTTTAACCTACCACCCAAAACTTAAACCCCTCTTTCACAATACATGCATGGAAAGGAACTACTAACCTGTTTACTGATGTCTGGTGTAGATCCTCCATTGTGCTTTTCCCGCTTGCTTGCGCTGCTCCTTCCAAAGATAATCCTGCAATCAAGACAAACCACTACGCATGCATGCTATTTTTCTACTTGAGGGTTAGAAATTAAGCATAAATTAAACAAACCATAGACAACTCATGCATTGAGATGGGAAAAATATTCTTTTATTATTTGAACAATGAATCAACTTACAATCAAAGTCGAGACCGACCACCGCTCCTTGATCCTGATCTTGGGCTCCTCCTCTTTTGTCCTCCAACTGCTTTGAGTTAATTCTCCTTTGGCTTGAGAAAAGGCTAAAGGGTTGGGACAATGGATTCGGCAAATGGGCAGAGTTTCTTCACTATAATTTTCCTCTTCCAAATAGTACCCCTACCCCTTCTTTTATAGGCTAGAAGGAGCTAGGGTTTTGGACGAACTCTCGGCCATGCATGGTCGGGAGTTTCAGTTAACTGACCCATAGATTTTTGTTTCATCGGAAACTTTCCTATTTTTGTGTTTTGTTAGGTACACGCGGGCTATAGTTGGCCTGCCAGTGTGTACATGCGTGCAATAATGGGTTAGGGCACATGGGCCTTGACCCAAGAGGATTTTCAAGAGTTTGTTCAGCATAGTTTTGTCAAGGAAGGGATATGAGTTGGCCTGATGCTAGGTAAGCATGTGTGGTGAAATTTAGGGTTATAATAGATGCCCCCTAATGTGTGAGGTCAGAAAAGCATCTGATGGCCGAAATACATTACCAATCTTTTACCAATTTGTACTGATATGCTGAATGAGTGAGCCCAAGAATCAGGAACCAGGAGGTGTCGTCTGCAAAATAACAAGTGTCTTACCGAGGCGGGCATACCCATGCTCGGGATAAAATAGAACCATGGCTACCAATCAAATACACTGTATATCCATGTCAAATAACTATAAAGAGTAGCCGCGAATAATACACAGCGGAGCTACATCTCGAAATTAGGAAGATATACATATAGAGTATCTCTCTCCCAGAAGCTGATTCGGCCTGATGGCTGTACTTTAGAGCTCGAGAAACAAATTCAAAATCTTATAAAACTGAGGTAGGAGTGTAATATGAGTGTACGACTGCACTACCCAGAGGTCTTCGACGGCTCGTCGGTTATGGACTTGATAATCTTGATGATCGGACTGAAGGCTTCAGTGATTTCGAACAAAGACTTGATTGGACGTTCAGGATGGTCGGGTATGCAGACAAGAGTCATATTGCAGAGGGGCCGACTTAGGCTTAGTGACAAAACTTCCCTTGGACAATAGCATGACAAGTGATAGGACTCAGGCATCATATATGTTAATCATAAGTCTACGAAGAAGGAGGCAATGCAAACTCTCCATATGTTTGGAAGAGTAACCAAACGGTGGAGGACACAACTCTATATAGCGAGGAAAAGCTTCCTAAGGTCGTACTACATCCCATAGTCTGATGATCAAACGGACAGATGTGCTTTAGCCAAGGGAGACTCATTATGTTGACAATAAAGAAAATACTTTTCCCATCCTCTTTTTGGGGTATATTTGATTTTTTTGTTCTTTTTGGTAGTTTTTGAAAAAGAATAAAGGAATATTATGTTACAATGGAGGAATGAGTACTACAAACATACAAGCTCAAGGCACAAGGACAAGACTGATGTTCTGGTAAAATGATGCTTGGAAAAAATCCTCCAGTGGCCAAATGTGTTAAGACGCAGAAGCAAACTATTACAAGGATGATGGGTAAGGTATGCAAATGCGGTTGATAGAACACACAATGGTAACGTCCTTCGATGTAAGTTTAATGAGCCCAGAGAAGGTAAGATCGGTGGTTTTTCATATTTAGAGAGTCTGAAAAAGCATCAAAGGAGACTCCAGTGGGGTACCTTTTTCGACAATAGTCTAGATGGTTCGAAAAAGGGATAAACTAGCACCGATTAGACGTCAATTCAAAGCCATTTTAACGAGTGTGACAATGACAAGATGGCCATTTTTTCATTTTTAAGGAGTCTGAAAAAAGCTTAACTATGGACTCCGTCAAGAATGTTCTTCTGGAACATTTTAATGAGTGTGAAAGAATAAGGTCACTCGACGATCTTTTCAATTTTAGGGAGTCTGAAAAGAGCTTAACTATGGACTCCGTGGGGGTTTCTTTTTCATACATTTAGTCCCTCAGGCCTGAAAAAGGAATAAAATTATACCTGAGGATACTCTTCTAAAGAATGAGAATTCAATAGAGTATTCCTTTGTTCGTACAGTTGACCGTCCGGACCGAAAAAGGGGTAAACTACCGTCGGACAGACATGACTTCCAATTTCAGTTTAATGAGCGTGAAAGGTCACAAGATCGCTCAACAATCTTTTCATTTTTAGAGGGTCTGAAAAGGGCTTAAAAGGAGACCCGTTATGTTTTGGGAGCCCAGAGGGTAAGACAAAGAGTGAGAAAGACCCATGCAAATGAGGCTCCAACTCATATTCAGAAAGACTGTATGGACTCCCGAGCCTACAATATTGTTAGAAACGGCATGGACACCATAATGCAACCAGGACCTACCTAGGGCATATCCATGTTTTGGTAAGCTCTACCACCAAGTCGCGACACTTCTATAGTAGATATGACGGTTCCATGTCACAACCGGATGGGATCGATCCTAAATCATAAGAAAAAAGGCAACGAGATGCAAAAGTTGGGGTGATATTCTACCCTGTATGCTCAAGTTGATTTTTGAAAAAATATTTTTTTTTTATGGATCGTCAATATTTTTTCGAAATGCAAAAAAAATGTCCCAATACCTGATCAAATCCCTCCCATATAACTCTTGGATCATTATAAATGGTTTTTGGTATAAAGAAACTGATAACGGGGGCCAATAAAGTGACAAAAAGAGGCCAAAAAGTCTATAAATAGAAGCTGGAAGCTCATTATCACCATTGCTGATTTAGAAATTGACTTTGGAGCCAAAAGACCCCCTTTGCCAAAGATCGTGATTCCGGGAGCTACAGTGGACGAAACAGACTTCTGCTTGGACCAAGTAAGTACAAACTCCCTTATCTAGCTATTCAATACTTCCATTTTAGCATTTAATTTATTTTTTGGGTGGGCGTCGACCTCAAAAAGGTCGGCCCTAGGTATACGTAGGTTGTCCAGAGACAGCCCGCGTGTACACGCGTGCAGAGAAAATCCTGCACACGTGTACACGTGACTGTCACCTCTACAGGCCACGTGTATCCCCCCGAGTGATGAAAAAGAAAATGGAAAGAAGTATTGACCCTCCTTTACCTTGTTGTGTTGGCAGGATGTATGTACAGTGGAGGGAAAGGGAGCACGAGGCCTCCAATGAGTTAGTTGTTGCAGATCCGAATGTTGTGGCTGTGTTGATGCAGTGCGGTTTGTTAAAATTCTTTTTATGTTTGTTCATGCGCGCGCAACCAAGGCTACTGAACACATTGATTGATTACTGACACCCTGACGTAGAGGCGTTTATGCTAGAGGGGAAATCCTTGGTGCCCACCACCGAGGATATTTACTTTCTGACTGGCCTCTCAAGGAGAGGGGAACCAGTCAACTTTCAGACTTTTCCTGCGGGGCCGAGCAAGGTCTCGGAGCTGATAGCTGAGTACTGTGAGGCTGGGACCGATCGTAGAGGTTCCTCGGTACCTATTAGCAAGACTACCAACCTTTCACTACAGACTATCTTATTGCTTATTGGGCGGATTACCGGCTCGGCAGCCGTGCATCAGGCTTCGTGCGCACAGATGAACTATGCTATCCAGTGCATGAATGCACAAATTTTTGATTGGAGTACCACACTACTGGAGTGTATGAAGAGGCAATTGAAAGATTGATGACAACGGACATAGAGGAACTTCGGGTTCGGGACTATCTTGTGTTCGTTCTTTTTCGAGAGAGTTTCGTGCTTCAGTCCTCGGCTTGCAGTATGTAGATGGGCAGTGTTACTGTCGCGACAGGGTGGTGGAAGGACCGTGGAGGCCTTCGACGATGAATTTTTTGCTTGGCTGTCATGATAGATCCCTTCTATCGAGGACTACCCATATGCGGGGATCGACTTCTCTAGAGATCCAGAGATACCCGTGCCTCTTGGTGAGGAGCGAGGGAGATGGGTAAGTCTCCACCTTTGTAGTTTTTTTTTTTTTTTGCATATATAATTTTTATGTATTTTTGTTATATATATCATTTTTGTATGCCATATTATTTGATGGGTAAATGTTTATTGCACGCAGATGTGGGACCCGTGCGACCTGCCGACTATGCACGGAACAGGTGTCGCCCACGACTAGAAGCCGCAGCTGCCGCCGCTGGGGGAGCAGCAGTAGCAGGGAACCTCCCAGCAGGAGAGGCCGAGAGGGTCCTGAGGTGAGTTGAGCAAAACTTCATTGCGCTCACTCACACAGTCTCGATGGCAGAGATAGAGGACCTGCCGCCATCCATGCAGACTCATGTTGTGGGGGCACCTCGGACATGGGTCCGATTGTTTAGGCATTTATCCCATGTAGTAGATGATTATAACAGGGCCCATAGGCCCTGAACAAACTTTAGACTTTTTATGTGCCACGAGCACCTTGTTGTATATATTTTTTGAGGGCATAATCCTGGTGACTCGTTACTGTTCTCACTTTTGAGGCACTTGCGTCCATATATGTACTCTGAGGATTTTATGATGTTTATATATGGTTTTTTATCTCTTTTTTGTGTCTTATGGATTATGTGTGCAAAAATGTATTTACATGTTTATGTCCATGATCTTTTTATATGTGGGCGAGATGCCAATCTAAAATTTGATTAGCTAGAGTATCTGTGATTTGGTTTAATCTCCTAGGAACATGAAAATATGTAATATAATCAAAGTTGTGTTCTAAGAGACGTTCCCTAAGGAATCGTCGGTTTAAAGTCGAATCATGAACCCAGTACATTCTATTTAGCTGTGACACAACCAGTTGAGCATCTAGATAGACCCGGAGATGAGAGATACCCATTGACAATGCGCCACGAAGAAACTCAATAACTGCACTATACTCGACAACATTATTTGTGGTGTCACCTAAGCATATACCTTCAGAAGATAACAACTGACCCTGTGGTGTAAATATTACCCAAGCTGCAGAGGCAAGCCTCTGCGTGTGTCGACTAGCACCGTCTGTATACCCAACAAACATCTCAGACTCTCTTGACATCTGCCATATTGATGAAAGATAACATCAATGACACGTCCATAACAATTTTTAAAAGAAATGTAAAGAAGTAATAGTACAAAGACTATACATAGGTTACAAAAAGTTACCCACAGTGATCTTTCTATGAGTAATACTTCTTGAGGTAGAGCCCATTTCTAGGATCTGCCAAAGCATTCCCTTCAAAATCGACCAAACAATAAGCGCCCTTTTTTAATACCTCTTTGATAATGAAGGGTCCGAACCACATGGGTTTAAACTTTCCTGCCCCCAGGGGGTCCTTGTCTTGGTCATAGAACAGGACAAGGTCGCCCTCAGAAAAAAGCTGAGGATGAACGGACCTATCATATTGACACCTGAACTTATGTTTATGAGCCTCGTTGGCCAGGGCTGCATCGTGATGCTGTTCATCAAGCTGCTCAAGGTGTACTAACCGTTCTTCAAGTGGATAAGTGTCTGGCAATAACTGTACTACCAATTTCAGAGATGGGATTTGACATTCGATGGGAAAGACTGCCTCCAGCCCGTAAACGAGTTGGAAAGGTGAGAAACTGGTTGCAGTCTTAACTGATGTTCGGTAAGCCCATAATGCCGAGTATAACATTAAATTCCAGTTTGACTTGGCTAAGTTGATAGTTCGTTGTAGAATCGTCTTAAGATTTTTGTTTACAGCTTCCACCTTCCCATTGGCTTGGGGGTAGTAAGGTGATGAATGTTCCTGCCGTAACCCAAGCTTTGATGTTAATTCAGACATCAATTGGTTCTGAAAGTGACTTCCATGGTCAGTGACAATCTCTCTCGAGATACCAAACCGTGCTATTATCTGGTTGAATAAGAAGAGAGCTACAGTCTCTCCATCATCTCTAAACATTGGCATAGCTTTGACCCACTTAGTGAATTAGTCGACAGCTACAATGATATATCGGTGCTCCCTGGCTGACAGGGGGTTGCATGTTGTGTAATCAATCCCCCACTTAGTGAAGGGACCAACTGTGATGACAGGAAACATGGGAGCTGGATGTGCCCTCATCTTTCGAGAGAAGATTTGGCATGGATGGAACTTCTTGACCGACTCGATACAATATTTGATAAGTGTGGGCCAGAAGTAACCTGCTCGTAAAATATTTTGGTCTGTTGCCAACCCATATAAGTGACTTCCACAAGCTCCTGTATGACAATCATTGAGCACTATGACGGCCTCCTCATGAGTGAGACATCGACGCAAGATGCAGTCTACACCTCTTCGATACAACGTATCATCGAGTATGAGATAATTCTTAGCCTGATGGCATATCCGCCGACGCTCGTCACGAGAAGCAGAGGTGGGGCACTTCAAAGTCTAGAGATAGATCAGTATATCTCCGTACCGAGGGTCTGAAGATTCAATCAAAAACATATCCCCCCCAGATAGGCGATTCCTCAGGCACAACGTCACCTGACTCAACCGGACGCTCCGAAATAAGTTCTGCGAAGACCAATGACTTCTTGGACTTTGCTGAAATGAAGTCTAAGTCAAATTCTTGGAGGATGACCATCCATCTACTAATTTTTCTACCAATAACTCGTCATGTCAACATGTACTGGAATGGATTCATGACAACAACGATGGTGGTCTTGCGAAACAGAACATAGTGACGGAACCGTTGAACAGCATGAAATGCTGCCAACGCAAGTTTTTCGAGATGGGAATAATTAAGTTTCGGTCCTACGAGGCCTTGGATCAGGTAATAGATCACGTATTCTGAGAACAAATCATCTTCTTGAACTAAAACCATCCCTATGGTTGACTCTGCGCCAGCCAGATATAATAAGAAATCTTTATTATAATTAGGTGGTCATAGCAGAGGTGCAGTTGTGAGGGCGTGTTTTAATGTGTCGAAAGAGTGTTGAGCGGCTTCGTCCCAGAAAAAGGGAACATCTTTCTTAAGTAAATGCATAAAGCCCTTGGTGATTTCAGCATAGTTGGCGATGAAGCATCGTAAGAAGTTTGCCTTGCCTTGAAGACTTTGAAGTTGTAAAATTGTGTGTGGGGGGGGGGGAATTGGATTATTTCCTCCACCTTAAGAGGATCCACCATGATCCCTGTTGTTGATATGATGAAACCTAACAAACGTCCTGACGTGACACAAAAGCTGCACTTGTTGGGATTCAAGCGAATCCTGAAGTAGCGACAGTGTTCAAAGATTAGTCTGAGTTGTGTAGGATGATCCTTTTGCTTGTGAGAGCATGATGCTAAATCATCTAGATAGGCCTCAAATATATGTTTGAGGTCATGAAACACAAAATACATGGCCCACTGGAAAGTGGCTCCAGCATTCTTGAGGCCAAAAGGCATCTTACAATAGGCGAATGTACCCCACAGACAAATGAATGTCGTTTTGTGTTGGTCTTCAGGTTTGATTTGGATATGATTATATCCTGAAAAACCATCCATGAATGAAAAGGATTCACAACTGGCACATTCATCAATGATCTGGTCAATGAATGGGGTTGGAAAATTATCTTTCGGACATGCCTTGTTCAAATCACGGAAATCGGTACATACATGAATCGTGCCTTGTTTTTTATTGACCGGCACGGGGTTTGACACCCATTCAGTCAAATGAATAGGATAAATGAAACCTTCTTTGAGCAATTTCTCAACCTCAAGCTTAATGGCTATTGCTTTCTTAGGATTGACTGGACGAATTTTTTGTCGAACAGGCTTGGCATCAGGATACGTTGTGATTTCATGTTCAACTATTTTCGGATCGATACCTAGCATTTCTTCATAATACCAAGCAAAAACGTCGCAGAATTCTTTGAAAAGATCCGTATAAATTTGAATCTCTTCGGGGGAGCAATCCGTCCCGACGAAGACATTCTCCACGATGCTAGGGTTTCAGGAGATGTTGATAGGTATAGTTTCAGTGATAGTCGCCATATTTCCCTCAACATAAATTTCTTGTGTAGCTAAGAGATTAATAGGACATGGCTGATCTCCCGTCATGGTGATAGTGAATTCTCTTGCTTCGATTTGGCTTAACTCTGGGAGGAAGTATGATATGTGATGAAGATATTCCCAAGGTTTGTCTGAACTAGTCATCGCCTCGATTACTGCTTCGTCAGAAGGAAAGACTAAGTCTAACGAATCGATGGTAGCAAGAGAACCCTGAGCCCAAATAGGCTCTAGAAGTGGATCCAACTCTGGTGCGGGAGTCGGATCAGGGTTAACTGAAGCTTGCTGGACTAAAGAGTATGCTACTTCAACACCTGATAAGGGCATGGACATGTCGGAGTGCCTTGTCTCATCCATCATGGCTGATGGGGAAGGAAGAATCCACGGATCCTCAAAGTAAGTCATGCGTAATGACGATACTTGAAAAATCTCAGCCTTGTGGTGATTATATATAAACTTGACATTGTCATGAGGAGGTGGGTAATCGAAGGTACCCATCAAGGATGGGAACAAACCAACTACTACGTTAACGACATCGGCTTGAGGATTATCAATCATGGGAACCGTGGATTCCCCCAAAGCTGGGTCAGGTCTAGAGAAGGAAAATTGATCGATGGTCACTATCCGACCCTCGTGTGGAAACAACAAGACTCGAAAAATTGTAGCAACCACAGCTTTCATAGCATAAGTCCAACTCCATCCTAACAAGAGATTATAGTCGAGGGGGGCATCAACTACCTCTACTTCGACACACACGGTCTTCCCTCCTAACTGCACAGGGAAAGAAGGGACGATGCCATGTGGTCAGAAAGAATGACCGTCGAACGCAGTGAGGAGAGTAGGTGACAGAGACAAAGCAGGCTGGCCAATGGCCTTCCAACATGATAATGACATAACGCATGTCGAGGTGCCCTCGTCGACCATCATGCGGAAGATATTTCGTGTAAAATTTTTCGTGGGATGAGCCACTACTATCTGAAACACTACATGGTAAGGCAGATGAGGTTTTAAGTCGTTTGTATCTAGCATGATGGTACTCGGATTACAAGTCTTAGTAGAGCCTAAAGAAGTTAACAAGTCTTTCCTCTGAGCAGGGAAGCTTTGAAGGACCTCCAAAGCAGACATCGCACAAGGGGATTGTGATAAATCTTCCACCACAGAGTAATTCTGGGCGGCCCTTGCATTTGGGTTGTGAGAAGCTTTCTTAAATGCACCCTTTGGAATGCGTGTCATTGTTTCTCCCAACATCTTCTCGATCTGTAGAGGAAGAGATGGGAGTTCAACTTCTTTACCCTTCTCAGAGGCACTTGGTTTACTATAGTTGTGTGCAGTCGTTATGAAAGCATCACCCCTAACCATATATACATTCGCAGATGAGGAATTGTTTGGAGGAGGGCAGGTTTCTTGGCTGCCCCCTTCAGCACTTGTAGAGGCTTGAGTTAAATTTTGCCCATGCTGAAAGGGATTAGTCAACACGGCTTGTTGTTGCTGTGTGACAAACTTTTGGGCCTCTGGAATTCGAGGACAAAGATGGGTCGGGTGGTATTCCGAACACAAGTTGCAAGGATACCTTGCCTTCTGTTTTTCCGTGGTGCCCTCACCAGCATTATCAGTGGTTTTTTTCTCCCCCTTATCCTTTTTTCATTTTTTTTTCTTCCCTTCAGGTTGTTGGGTGGCCTTTGGGTTAGTCGACTGCACAGAGTGTACTTCCGACGTTTGGGTAGGAGGAGCAGCCAAAGAAGTAGTCTGGCTGGTTGTCAAGTGTTGGATAGATAACTGTTGCAATTGTTTTGTCAATTTCTCAGCGGGCTTGGTTTGTGTTGAACCAACAATACCATCGGCATGTGGTCCAACTCTCTGTCTAGTTTTATCTAGTATCGATCATGGTGCATCCAGTAGGATGTTGTATAATAAACCAGACTGAGAATAAATGAGCTCAAACTATTGAGCTCTCATGATGGAATCTTCTTCAGAGAAAACTTCAGAAGTTGCGACGTCTTTGGATAGTTGTGGGACCAGAGACTTAAGGAACCACTCAAGAAGGAATGCTGGTGGGACTGGTACTTTGATTAGAGTCTTTTGACATCTCCACTCTCAGATATGATCAGAGATATGGTCCATTGTTGTCTGTTCGAAATTGGCAAGCAGCTCTGTGCTAGCGTCATATCTCACAGGTAACTGGAAATGGTTAAGGAAGGCCATCGCTAGTTTGCCAAAAGAAGAGTATCATGAGCGATCGAGCTCGATGTACAATTTTGTGGCACTCCCGATAAGAGTGCATTGAAACAATCGCAACTGGACGGAGTCATATTTCAATGAGTTAGATGAACACCAAAGATGGAAGGTAGTCACGTGATCACTTGGATCTTCATTAGTCTTGGCCTCGAAATTTGGAATGTCCGAAGGAAACTTCATTGGCATAGGAGGCCAACGTGGATCGTGACAAATAGGATCATTTAACAACCTTGTAAAATATGGCAAGTGTAACGTCGCCAGGAATGGTAGTTTGGGTTGTTGCTGATAGCTTGGGAAAAAGGGTCCTGGAGTTTGATTGGCACCAGGTTTCCAGGAAAAGTTTGGCTGCTGGCCCGGATTTTGGTAGAAACAATGGCCTTGACCAGTGTAAGGATTTTGCATCTGTGGAGACATCATTGGATGATTCCCCATAAAGGACATAGGATGTTGGGAATTCATCATGTTTGACGAACTTTGGAAGGATTACCCCATGCTGGTCCTGATGGGAGAGGCATAGTAGTCTGTCCAGGGTTCCATTGACTGTGGAAAGAATTACCCCAGAACGAAATTCCAGAGGAGGGAACGGATCCTTGTCCTGAGTTCCAAGGTCCTGCTATAGGTGCCCCCGATGCAGGAATAACACCCTACAGTGGAGTAGACTGTCCAAAAATGGGAGTGCCCCCAGATGGGAAAGCAGTGGATGTGAAAGTGTTGTTACCAAACGTCCTGTTCCAAACAAACGGTGATGAACCTACCGGCATAGTTTGCGTAGGTGTTCCTTGACTCCCAGCTCCAAATGAACTCGTGTGTGCAGGCTGCCTGACAGACTGCTGATGTAGACCACCAAGCGAAGGGGACGAAGGAGAGATGTGAACTCCAGCGTAAGGAAAAGCGTTAAAAGGGACAAGAATGCCCCCAAGTTGACCTTGCAGAGGAGCGTTAGAGCTCCCTGCCCCTAGACCCAAAGTCTGTAAAGTGGAGTAAGTGAGTGCAGGACTTGTACCTAAACTAGGCATACCGTATGAAAATGGAGGGCCTGTCGCACTAGGTGTGAAGGGAGTTGTGGCCACCACGATAGATGGGATCGGTTCACTGTGCGACGTAGTTGCGGCAGAGACCATGGTGGCTCAGACCGACGATGGCAAGCTAGGAGATGCTTCTCTTGTGGTAGCAACGATGGTGGGAATGACAGAATTCCTAGAGGAAGTAACAACATTTGTTTCCATAGCTGGGTGAGGCACTGACAAGCGTTTGTAAAATTGGATTGGTTCAATAACTGATGGCCAGGTATCAGTGGTTGGGGTTTCAACCGAGCCAATATTGGCGGTTGAATCCTACGGGAGTTGTTCGGGCACAATGGTTTGTAACCCTGTTGCTTTGAAAGACCCTTGTTGGTCTAGCTTCTGCCTCAATGGTGGCGGGGGTGGCTCTAGTATAACCGACGACAGGCCCAGAAGCCTTCATGACTGGTGGAGCTCGGGATCCTCCACTGTGTTAGAAGATCCAAGACACACTAAAGTATTCTACATGTTCAAACAGTAACACACACTAAAAAAAAGGCCCCTAAGAGATAAGACAAGCAGACTCTAAACTAGTTGGAAGAACAATTACAATAACCAACACTAGAGAAACTTACTGGTGCAAGTGCAACTCGAACACGAAAGCACCGTCCGGGTATACTATGCAAAGCGTGGCCCAATGTATGTCCTAGGTATTGCGGTATACCCCCGCAGTCACCTGTGTATGTCCCTAAAAATATTGGCAACTAGTTTTCCAGCACGCGAACAGTCACTAGGTGGGTACAGTCGAAAGTCGGGTAGACCACAATGAGCAAGGTATCAAGCCTGAAACCTGTCAAGGGTATCGAGAGAAAATGGTCCGGAAGACAACTGAGGACCTTGAACGGATTTGAGACCCATGAAGCCCCGTGGCAAATGCAAACGACGGAATCCCAAAACAAGACCTCGATATGTGTTCTCCACTACGCTTGGTCCGACTTTGGAGGGGTTATCTCCGCTACCTTTCCGCACGTGACCTCGTGTTTATCCCCTGTGTTAGAGGGGGGTCCTGGATAACTTCCACAAAACTAGACTTCTACACTCCCTATCATAGACTCCAATGTTTGGTTTTGAATGGCCTTGGAGAGTTTCCTCTCCATCCTAATCCAAGGCCCTAGTCCTGAACTAGTTTGTGAACCCTACAAACAAAAAGTCTAATGCATTTTAAATTAGCGTTTCTTTTATGGGATTTTTTACGTCATGATGTATGAAGGTGAAACTGATGATGTGTAAAGACTCAAAGCAAAACCGAATGAAAAAAGCTGTAAACAAAAGACTTTTACTAAATGCAAAAATCAACAACTTTTCACAAAGAAAGACTTCTTTTTCTTTTCAATTTTTCTAATATTTCATGCAACAAACATCAAGGAATTTTGCTCAACTACGAGCTACTTATTCTCTAAATGCATTGCAAAAAACTTATGAACAAAAATACTTCTCCCTAGCTATTGATGCAGAAACACAATCTTCAAACAAAGAAGAAAATGAAAAGATTTTTTTTCTCCTTTTTATTTTATTTTCTTTATGTTCTAATCAAGCAACAAAGGGAAAATACCAACAAGCCTAAAACCAAATAAAAACAAAATTCTGGCTTAAAGCGCAGATCGTAAAGAATCAGAGAAAAGACACACAATGGCAATCAAGAAAGCATAGACTCTTACGCTTGTCTAAAAACCATAAAACAAAATTTTTCTTTTTTATCTTTTCTATCAACTATCAACTAAGAAAAAAAACAGGCTAAGGGTAAGAGGCCCTAACCTACTCACTGTTCAACCCTAGACTCAAACACCTGAGAGGAACACTTCTCACCACAGGAGGGGATGACTGCCCCACCCTGATTGAAAAGCAGCCTGTCGAGCATGCTACTGTCA
>ML804860.1:28910-54159 GCA_009831015.1 Picea engelmannii | reverse complement strand
CATTGTTTTCCTTTGTTTTCTCATAAAGTTCATCCTCTAAAATATGCTTTGTCCATGTAATTGCGCGAAGCACAAGTAACCTTTTAATTTTCTCTTTGTATCAAATGTTCACATGGTTTACCCATATGCTTTCGTTTCCATGAGACATATGATTTTAGGGTTTGAGAGTCGATTATAGATTTTCAAATGGGGGCTCTGCGGCTAGCTCTTGCTAGCCGCATCCCTGGTTTTTCTATCATGGTGAAGCACAGGGCGGGTTTACCCTTTACAGAGCGGACGGGCGGGACCAGAGCGACTTGTGGGAGGCGGTCTGCGGTGTTCTTCGGTCGGGGTCGGTGGTGAAGCTGGGTGGCGGCGCTGCTGGTTTCTGGGTGGGGGTCTGCGGTTTGCGGCCGGTGCTTTGCGGTGCTTTCGCGTGGAGGCCTGCAGGGCGTTTCTTTCACGGTCAGGCTGTGGCTTCCGAGGGGTTTTGCTCGTTGGGTTGTTGACGGTGGCGGGGGTGGATTGGTTGGCTGCAGTAGGGGCACCCGCGTGGAGCGCCATTGAGGGCGTTTGGGGCCTTCTGCTGCCGTCGAGACATTTTTCCTTCTGCTGCTATCTTTTCCCTGTTGGGGTTTTCTGCCTTGTATTTTGTTCACTGTTTTTACAGCCTGCGTGCTGTGCTGGGTTGTTTTGTTTAGTTTTGCTTTCGAGCATGGGGTTTGGAGTGGTACTGTGATGGACACAGCTTGTTTGCTGGATTTTTAAATGAATTTATACTCTATATAAATTTGAGATAATTTTTTTTGGAAAAAAAAAAAAAGTCGGGTTATAATTAGGTTGAAGGTTTTTTTAGGAGGCCGGTTTTTATCGAATTTTTCAGGGTCTATCACTAGACTCTTGCGATCCAACACGTGTTATTCCTACTTCAAACACCACGTATATGGTTGATTTTATTTTATCCATGTTTGTAATGTCATGCAAAATATTAATAGTGTTGTTTAAATATTTTATGTTTTTACATTTTTTTTACTGGAATGCGAAGATATAAATTTAGGTGAAACCATTCATTGTTGTTGTCTAAATTATATTTTTTTATGCATTAATAAATTCAGTTTTCTGAAAAACTTATAAAATATTTTTATTATATAAATTCAACCATTTACATTTATAATTTTAAAAATTTATGACAAAATCCATCCAAAAAATAAAAAAAAAACAAACTTAAAACATTTAAACTTCATAAATATTAATAAATTAAATTATATACATGGAACATAAATTTTGGATTTCATTAACACATTGACATCTTATGATTAGCTTTATGAAGAAACCGATGGGTATAACTTGCATTCCAAAATAAGAGGTTACATAATCTAATCCATTCCCACCAAGTATTGATAATGGTCTTACTTGAAGACATGTTGCCAGCTCCAAGGCTTTCAAATTTATAGGAAGAAAGTAATCCATAAGGAATGGTCTTACTTGAAGACATGTTGCCAGCTCCAAGGCTTTCAAATTTATAAGAAGAAAGTAGGTCATAAGGGTGTTGTAGGCATGTAACTTTTTTCAAACATTTTTTTTTACCAATGTATATCATTGAATTGAATTAGTTATAGAGATTTTGTTTTCTGGGGTTATTAATGATGGTTATTGATTGATTAAAAAAAAAAAAAAAAATTGTAAAGTATCAATATAATTTTAAAATATATAAAATATCAATAGAATTTTAAAATAAAATGTCAATTTAAGTAAAAATAGAAATAAAAAACAAAAATCAATTAAACAAAATTTGAAATATAAATAGATGGAGATATGAAATAATGAAAAATAAAATGACATTATAAAAAACAGATAAGTATTATTGTTTGGAGAAAATATTGTTTAGAAATTAAATATTGCTAAGAAATTAATTATAAAGGGTTTCAACAAGTATTATGGGTTGCATATAATTATAAAACCTAGAGAATTGGTTGGTAAAATAGGAGTTTATATATTATGGATAGCATATAATGATAAAATGTAATGAATTGATTGGTAAAACAGGACTTTATCAATTTATGATATTATTAATTTATGATATTATTGATTAGTTATAAGTCTCAAGAATTTATAATATTATTGATTTTTTTGATGTATAATAAGCAAATTGATCATAAAAAATTTTATTTGCTAATAAATTTAGAAATAAAATAAATTTTTTTATTTGATTGAATAATTTAAAAACTATTTTTAACTTTCTAACATTTAAACAATAATTAACTCAAATATTATATAGTTCATTAAACCTAAATTAATAACAAAAACCAATTCTCTTTTGGAGATGGATAATAAGATGAATCTGATATATATTCTTATCTCTATCCAAGGATTGTTTGATTGTTTTATAGAGTAAAATGTTGTTGTCAAAATTGGATTAATTGATAAAGTGGAGTGGTATTATTTCCTTTGTGTTCAATTTTTTTTTTGTTTGGAAAATGATACTTGTATAATTATGTCAAAGGTGTTGATCACATGAATGGAATTTGAGATGGACAATAATATGAATTTGATATATATTATTATTTTTAGTAAAAGCTTGTTTGATTGGTTTATAAAGTACAATGTTGTTGAAAAATTAGACTAGTTGATAAAATAGAGTGACATTATTCCCTTTGTATTTCACTTTTTGGGGGGAAATGATATGTGCATAATTATGTCGAAGGTGTTGATTACATTAATGCAACTTTTTAGTATAGTTTAATAATTATGTTTTATTGATATTTGCAGCTTATATTGTAAAACACTTGCCCCTTTTCCTTGCTCGTGTTTTTTCTTAAGCCCATCATGTGTGTACTTCACTTTGTGGTTGACATCAATCAATTGAAGCGAAAAAAGGGAGGCTAAATTTAAGTCCACGCGCTTAGAATTTTTTATAGTTATTTTGTTAATACCTTGTATAATGTAAACAATATTATGTATCTTTACTCAATGTAGTTACAATGATCAATGTTTAAGAAATACTAAGTACTTTATGTCTAGAAAATCATGATAAGATAGGCATGGAATTTAGTGAAAGCACACCATGACACTTCATGAATACAAGGGATGATCATACAAACATTTGGATGTAGGTAATAGTTGTACTCTAAAATTTATTCTTGTGTCCAACATGTCAAATCCATGGCCTCACAGTCAAGGTGTGTGACGAAATACCAAAATATAATATTATTTATTCAAAACATGGTGGATAATCTATTTTTTTTAGAGTGTACATTTGTGAAAATATTTTTAATGACATATAAGTAATGAAATCAATCAAGAAGAGAAACATGATTTCAAAAATCCTTTCTAATTCATGAAGATAATAGAATCTATCATTTTGTTCTTTCAATTTTTAAAACCCCCCTCAATATATATGAGTGGAATTTATTTTTGGATCTCCTCCCTTTATATAATGTATCAACACCAATTCTCTTAAACATTAGTATTTATTACATTGATGTGATGTTAGATACTTTTTAACAATTGAATATAACTAGAAAACACCAAGAAAACACTAGCATGACCTACATAGGCTGGTAAGATAGGTTGTTGAGAAGACCACACTGCTAAAACATTCAAAATACCAGGGAAATGGCTAAGAAGGTGATCAACCTTACAAATCCTGCAAGGGAACTTGGGTTTGTGACCTATGTTCCTAGTATTCTCAACATTATCAACACTCCTAACATGATTAACAATGGTTGGTTGATTTCTCCTTTGCTTATTTTGATTCTCCTTTTTCTTCCTTTTCTTCTACTTTTTAGCCTCCTGGTTACTAGCATCACGACTTTCACTAGGTATGGATGAAGAAAACCCCTGGAACACAAACAAGGAAAACCAACATATTCTATATTCATTCACTGTGATACATTGATTACAATACAATATACATATAGGAGCCAACGGTATCCAAAAACCTAATCCAATGGCCTAGATTAGTAAAAAACTCTAATTCCTTAACCGGAAACAAAAAACCATTGGAAAAAACTATGTGCCAAAAAAACTACCCAATAGTGGACACAAAAAACGAGGTGACACAAAAAATGAGGCAAAAAAGGTTTTCTCGGGGGAACTTCCTCGAAACCCCATGCAAGGGTGGTAGTCATGTAAAGAATATAATGCATACCCAACACTTCTTAGCCTCTTGGTTACTAGCATCACAAATTTCATGAGGTATTGATGAAGAAAGGGAAGAATACTCAACAAGTAAAAAGGCAAAGGGTCATTGGAGGTTGATGTTCTTCAGGTGGAGGGATTGCATTCAAGGCACCACAAGCATTTGGGATCATCAGAGTGGAAAACAACCATATTGATAATCCTATAGTGAATCTAGGAAGACTCAATGTAGCAATGTAAGGAGGATCAATATTTTCAAAACAAGGAAAAGGAAGACGATCCTCGTGCAAAGGGGTTACTTGATTGGTAGGCTCCAAAACTGTTTCCATAGACACAGACTCAACTTAAGGTCTGATAAATAAAATATCACATGCTACCAAAGTCCCTATAATATTAGAGAAAGAAAAAAACTCTCTTGTAATAGAGAGAAGGGAAGTAAGGAACTTTCGAAGACGGGAGATGAGGTCATTAATGAAGAAATGAGAGACATCTACCCAAAACTACTCTGTAATGGAGTTCCATAGGTGAAAGTACAAGAAAAAACCAAGTGCCCTCCTAAGGATCCAAAATCAAGTGTTGTACGTCTGTCTCAGGTACTGCAGCACCACCACTACAGTAAGCTGGGAAGGTAACCTAGGAAAAGCAACTAGGGCTACCACTTTGTGCTTGGTGATTGGGAGGAACAGTCGTGGGAAAGGGATTCTGTGAATGGGTAGGGAACATAAGACAAATGTATTAGAACTGAAGCAACTCAGATAGTGGTGTCACATCGAGTACTTTCCACTACTAAGATTTCCCCCTTCACTCAGATAACCCCACCGAGACAGAGTGTTGGGGAATAGTCCAAGCACTCTTCTCGACTTCTCCTACCACTTGATTCCTGTGTTAGAGGAGATTTCCCAACAAACACTTCACCTTGCTAATGGATTTTTTCTCATTAGTGTTCCTAGTTTTGTTTTAGTGGCCTTAGATAATTTACTCTCCACCCTACAACTAAGGCTCTACAACCTAGACTTGTGATTGTTTTCTGATAAATAAAAAGTCTAGTTGACTTTAGATTATGTACCTTGTTCCTTTTATGGTTATTGTTACTCAAAAGGGTAAATGAAAGTGGACTATATGGTGTTATCAATCTAACTCCAAGAAGACTTGAAAACAAAAAATGAATGGAATGGAATCTTTAGTTTCGATGAAACCTATCTATATAAAGGAGCAAGAGGTCTCAAGCAAAGAAACAAGCATAACATTCAATGAAATAAAAATGAACTACTCTTTGAATGCAAAAGGTGTTTGATATATGAGTCAAAGAAACTACAGGATACTCAAACATGCTCCACCTACTAACTATAATGCAATCACTTTTTGGTTTTCCAATGATTTCAAATGTAATGAAAAAATTTAATTCAACTTCTTTTGTTTTGTTTATTTCAAATGAGATGAAAAGAACTGAATGAAAATGCAAAGGACTGCACAAAAAAATAATGCAAACCAAAAAATGCAGTCAAGTAGGTCTACAGTAATCAAAAGAACTCAAATGAAAGAAATGTCTCAATACTTGCCACTCAAAACAAGAAACCAATTTTGTAATAGGTCATAAACAAACAAAATCCAAAAAATCAAGTGCAATTTTCAATTCTAAAAAGAGATTTGAATGCAAAGTAAAAATACAAGTTTTAGAACTTTGAAACAAATTTAAAAACATTACAGATCAACAACAAGTGACATTCAAGCCAAAGATTGCAAATACACAATCTAAGGATCACAATTAACCCAAGATGGTGATGTACATTAAAAAATAATTGAAAAGAAAAAGAGACTCAAATAGGATTAAGCCAATGATGACCATTAGATCCTAAGAAATCAAATCCTTATACAAAAAGAAGAGGCTTTGATGAGGAGGTTTGGGACAAAAATATGACAAAATAGAGGCAAAACAAGCTCCAAATTCACTCAAAACAGAGACTATCGCTCATGTAACCATGCAGATAGAGCGACTATAGCTCCCTAAGCCACTGATCTGGATTTTATGAGTAGAACGAAATGACTACAAATTATTACCAGATGCTTAACATAGAATAACAGAGATACAATAAAACTGGTTTTCTATTCAATAAGGAAATAAGTTGAAACTGTAAAATGCAGTGGAAAACAAACTTGCTGGAATGGTGGCGGCTTATCTCTGAGAAGAGATGTGATGGTTGTGCTCATTTGCAAGAAGATGATTACAATGAGGCTCTCAAGGCATTTTTACAATAAACAGGAGTTTCAAAAACCCTAAACATCCAAAAACCTAACCCTAGGAGATGAAGCACCAAAAGTCATGTGGGCCTCGTTTGGGTAAGTCAGTACATCAACTTTCTGGGGTTGTAACTTTTGCATACGATCTCCATTTTAGGCGTATGATAGCCCATTGGAAATATCTATCCAATGAATACAACATTTTCACAAAATTTCATGATGGAATTTTGCAACCGAAACATACCCTAAAAAACATCGTTTAGGGCCTCAAAACGGCTCGAGAAGTTTAGGACCCGAAAAATTGCTAAAAATAGTAAATTATCAAAATTGCTAGAAAGCTATTTTGATCCAGCTTGAAAAGGTGGGTGGCCACTGATATCCACCTGGATCAATCCTCCATCCTTAGGAAGCAATGGTCTCCATTGCGTTGAGTTCCCCCATCAGATGAGGAAGTTTCTGTTGAATTTGGCCCTGAGTGAGCCACTTGCCTTGGTGCAAGAGCTGCCTTGCATTGACGACTCGATAAAGATGGATCCTTTGTTGTCTAGTGCCCTCGATCTATGGGTCCACAATCTGATCACTGGATGCCTGTTGTATGCAGTCGGGGTTGAGCTCTGTTGGTCTCAGTCGTTCTGCTACGTCTGAGGTGTCCAATAATGGTGGAAAATAAGGCCGAAGGAGGTCCACGTTGAACACTGGGTGCAGGCCAAGGAAAGGAGGAATGTTGAGCACAAAAGAATTATCCCCCACAGCCTTGGTGATGGTGTACAACCCATATCGGAGTGGGCGAAGCTTCCGATGGGGTCCTATAAGGAATTCTTTCTACAAGTGCAGCCAAACTTTGTCACCCACCTGAAACTTATGTGGAACCCGATGTTGATCATGGCACTGCTTGTACTTGTCATTAGACTTCTGTAGGATGTGCTGGATCCTCTCAATTAATTGGGTGGCTTTGTCAGCCTTAGTTGGAGCAGGAGAGGAGTCGGTCGAGGTGACCACATGGGGAAGTGCAACATCTATGGGACCCAATGGTTGGAATCCCAACCCCACCTAAAAGGGGCTATGGTCGGTTGAGCTATGCAGGGCTTGGTTGTAGCTATGCTAGACATAGGGAAGACTCTCATCCCATGTGCGGGGGTGCTTGGAATTATACATGCGCAGGATATGCATGATCATTCGATTTACGACCTCGGTTTGGCCATCTGTCTAAGGATGGAAGGCCCTGGATTTGGTGAGCTTGGTGTCCAACAGTGACCAGAGGCTCGACCAGAATGTGCTGAGAAATCGACTGTCCAGATATGAGACAATGGTTTGTGGGATTCCAAAATGTACCCAGACTCGTTCAAAGAAGAGCTTGGTAGTGGCTTATGTTGTGATGCTCTTCTTGCAAGCAACCATAATCGCCATCTTAGAAAAGCGACCGACAACCACAAAAAAATAGTCATTTCCCCGCTCGGTGGATGGGAGGCCCAACTTGTAGTCCATTGATATGGATTCCCATGGTATTTCAGGAGTAGGAAGAGGGGTGTACAGGCTCTGTTTCTTAGTGGTTGGTTTGGTAATAGCTCAAGCAGTGCAAGACCTGATATACTTGCTGACCTCCTGTCGAAGTTTCGTCCAGTAGAAATGTTTTTGTAGCATCGCCACTGTCTTTTCGACACCGAAGTGTCCTGCCACCCAACTGTAGTGGGATTCCCATATCAACTTCACTCTCTCACTTGAGGGAACACATATATGGCCCAGACGACACAACAACCCATCCTAAAGATGGAAATTATTGACAACTTCCTTTGCCCCCAACATTTGGTAGGTGGTGGCGAAGTCTGGGTCTGTCTCATAGAGTTGGGGCCATCCAGAGGTCTGGTGGCCGTAGGAGTCTAGCATTGTGGTGAGTGCAACGACTGGTGGTCTGCTGAGGCAATCAGCGACACGGTTGGTGCTTCCTATTTTATACTTGATGTTGAGGTGGAATTTCCGCAAGTATGTGGACCACTTTTGATGGCGGTCATTCTGCAATTTTCCTTGTGTCTGCATGAACTGTAGTGGCTTATGATCAGTGTGGATGACTATCTCCCTCCCAAGAATGTAATGTCTCCACTGGCAGCAGGCTTGCACAATGGAGTACATTTATTTATCGTAAGTAGGGTACTTACGGACAACATCTGATAGTGTTTCACTATGATAGGCCACGGGGTGGCCGTGCTGCATGAAAATGGCACCCACAGCATAGTCTGAAGCATCAGTCTCAATCTCAAAGGGCTCCTGTAGGTCTGGTAGTGAAAGTACTAGGGCTGAGCACAAGCGCTGCTTCAAATCATCGAACGCTTGTTGTTGGGGCTGGCCCCATGAAAATTTTGCCTTACCACCACCCCTGGTTATTTGGCGCAGGGCCTATGCAATATGGGAGAATCCCAACACAAACCTGTGGTAGAAATTGGCAAGGCCCAAGAAGCTCCAAAGCTCAGTGAGTGTGGTTGGGGCTGGCCAATCACAGATGACTTGGATCTTGGTTGGATCCACATGTACGCCATGTTGATCAATGATGTAACCTAGGTAATGGACCCTTTCCATGCCAAAGGAGCATTTTTCCAAGTTGGCATATAGCTTGTGCTGCCGCAGGGTGTGCAGAACCTGTTGAATATGCTGCAAGTGTTCGGCCCAAGTCTTGCTGTAAATGAGAATTTCATCAAGATACACCACGACAAAAGTATTGGTGAATGGTCGTAGGATATCATCCATCATCCTCATGAAAGTGGCTGGAGCGTTTGTCAGACCAAAGGGCATGAACAACCATTCAAAAAGGCCTTCCTTTGACTTGAAGGCGGTCTTCCATACATCTGTCTGTTCTATCGGGACCTGGTGGTAGCCAGACTTCAGATCAATCTTACTGAAGTATTTGGCCCCCATTAGTTGATCAAGGAGGTCATCGATTTGGGGAATCGGGTACCGGTTTCTGACTGTGATTTTATTCAGAGCCTGATAATCAAAGCAAAGTCGCCAAGTTCCATATTTCTTCTATACCAGCATGATTGGGCTCCCACAAGGTGATGAGCTAGGATGGATGTGCCCCTTGTGGAGCAATTCTTGGATCTGTCGCTTGATCTCCTCATTCTCTAACAGAGAGCAACGATAGACTGACCCATTGGGCAGCAGTGCGCCAGGGGTCAGATCGATGGGGTGCTTGACCTGGTAGTGTAGAGGTACCCCGGTAGGCAAGGAGAAGATATCTGAGTATTCTTCCATGACCTTATCTACTTGCTTCTACTGTGTGGAGAGGTCGATCGCAGAGATCGTGGATGTGGCTGTGATTTTTCTCTCATTCTGAGAGCGGATCACGAAGAAGACAAACTTCCCCGTCTGAGAGATGACCTTCCTGCATTGCTTAGCAGAGATCAAGGAAATATCACTAGGTGGGACAACCTCGGGTATCCTGTACAATTTCCTATTCAAAGTAATAATAACACTATGAGGCCTAGACTCATATACAGCATGACGTTTCCATAAATAAGGTTGGCCCAAAATAACATCACAAACTTCGAGAGGAGCAACATCACACAATACCTCATCTTTGAAGGGCTTGATGTCGTATGATAGTCGCCACTATTGGATGACGCGAGGATCGCTTCCTTGGTGGAGCCATCCAATGGTGTAGGGTTGTGGGTTCAGCATTGTCGGTAGGGCCAACCACTTGACAACCTCTGCTGAGATGAGGTTCTTCTGGCTACCACTATCAACAATGAAGTGTAGTGGGGTGCCTTTTACCCACATCTAGGAATGGAAGAGGCGCTCTCCTTCTTCTGGCTCGTCTGGTTCACCATGCTGGAGCTTGGTGGTAGCAACGATGGCATTGGGTTCCACGTC
This sequence comes from Picea engelmannii, assembly GCA_009831015.1. Taxonomy (NCBI): domain Eukaryota; kingdom Viridiplantae; phylum Streptophyta; class Pinopsida; order Pinales; family Pinaceae; genus Picea; species Picea engelmannii. The sequence goes on along the minus strand of ML804860.1, from coordinate 43,941 downwards.
AATGATCTGTCTTCCCCTTTCTAATTCTGACTCAGAGTCAGAACCTGCATTCGATTCAGAGGTTTTCACTTCAGCCACCAATGTCTACTTTGAGCAACAATCAACAGTGTTATGCCAAGGGATTTTATGGAAGTCACACCACTTCTCGGTATCTTTCTTTGTCTTTCCGGTGTCCTTCTTTGCTTGCAGCTTGGATTGTTTGTCCTGATACTGTGCATATTTTCTCTATCCTTTGTTATGTGGGTTGGGGCTGCCCTTTCCTATCTTTTGTTGTGAGGGGTTCCCCGACCCAAATTGCCGTGTCTTTTGTTTGAGCTTCTGCTCGATTTTGACAGCATATCGTTAGGCCGTGCCCAAGGATGAGATGTCCATAAATTCCATTTAAGTCTGGATGTATCTATGCAAAGCACCACGATACTTGAGCACCAGATGTCTCTCTGAATCTTTGATACCCAACTTGGTGCATAAGGTATGGAAGATCTTTGTGAAATCTGGCACTACTTGGTCTCTTTCTTGCTGCAGTGTGGTCTATTTGGTATACAAGTCATCATAACTTCTGACAGGGTAGCATTGTTCCTTAATAGCATCCCTGAAGGATTCCCAGGAGGCTATGACTGTAAATAATGAAGGTTCTTCTGTTTCCTTTTGCTCATAGAAAGTTTCCCACCAATCTTTGACATGGGGAACGGATTTGAGGAGCACAAAAGTAATCTTTTCTCTATTCAAAAAATTATGGACAGAGAAATACCCTTCTAGTAGATTCAACCACTTGTCTACAACATATGCGTCTATCTGAACTTCAAATATAGGAATATCAAAGTTTATTTGTACCTTGAAGGGGGCAGTGCCTCCGCTCGAAGAAGATGTGTCGCCTGTTGGTAGTCGATGAAGGATTTGTGCAAAATTATCCATCATCTCGTTCCTCTGTTGCATGAGGGCTTCCTCAATCAACAGTTTGAAAGGATCTCCTATCCCGTCATCTTTATTTTCTCCTTCCATGAGAGGTCGCTTGGGTGTGTGAGAGATTTTTTCCTCAAGAGAAACAAGCTTGAGACCCAAATCTTTGTACTCTGACCTCGTTGGGGACATACATTAAGACGACAAGGAGTAGACCGCTCTGATACCACTGATATGGATTTTATGAGGAGAAAAAAATGACTATAGATTATTACCAGATTCTTAACACAGAATAACAGAGATACGGTAAAACTGGTTTTCTATTCAATAAGGAAATAAGCTGAAACTGTAAAATGCAGGAGAAAACAAACTTGTTGGAATGGTGGCGGCTTATCTTTGAGAAGAGATGTGACGGCTGCACTCATTTGCAAGAAGATGATTACAATGAGTCTCTCAAGGCCTTTTTACAATAAACAGGATTTTCAAAAACCCTAAACATCCAAAAACCTAACCCTAGGAGATGAAGCGCCAAAAGTCATGTGGGCCCCGTTTGGGTAAGTCAGTACATCAACTTCCTGGGGTTGTAACTTTTTCATACGATCTCCATTTTAGGCGTATGATAGCCCATTGGAAAGATCTATCCGATGACTACAACATTTAAACAAAATTTCATGATGAAATTTTTCAACCACAACATACCCCAAAAAAACATCGTTTAGGGCCTCAAAACGGCTCCAGAAGTTCAGGACCCGAAAAACTGCTAAAAATAGTAAATTATCAAAATTGCTAGAAAGTTGTTTTGAGCCAGATGGAAAAGGTGGGTGGCCACCGATATCCACCTGGATCAGCCACTATGGGGGTGGAAATAAACATGGTATTATAACCCTGTAGTCCCTTATGGAGGAGGGATGAAGTCCTGGAAGTGATGCAAAAGACAATTTTTTCTCAGATCTTTGTGTTTGACTCAATGAACTTCCCGATGTTGACGTGGGAAGGGAAGAGATCAAATAATAAGTATCAAACAAGACTAAAAATATAGAAAATACCAAGGAAATAATAAAGAGAAAATTCCCAAGTGGATTCACCACTTTTCTTTTATGGTAAAGTTCCCCCTACAGATAGGTCAAAACCCCCTTGGATCAAGACCCCTCTTGATCCAATAAAGAAGAAAAAAAATGGTGAACTACTTTCCTCTTAGACCTATTTTGACAATTAGAGTGAGAAGGAAGAGATGGGTGACTTACCTTTTTACAATGGTTGTCCTTACTTCTCCAGCCTTTGAATTTGATGTCCAAGCTCCTAGACGTAATAAAATACCTGCAAAGAAAAAAGTGAATCCTCCTTCTTCCACACTATATTGTTAAGTGAGAATATATCTATCTATGATGAATTTAACAACAATAGACATGCATACACTTGAACGCATATACATGAGATAAATATGCCAAGTTATTTAATAACGTAAAACCAACAAAATGGAAGCACTTACAATCTCAAGTTTTATGTTATAACAACTCCTCAAAGCTCTCCTTTCCAGCCCTCTGGATCTCACAAAATCATAAGTATGACTCTCTTTATTCTCCTCTTCTTGAATGTATGAAGATCAAAAGTATGATACTGTGAAATTCTCTCCCCCTTTCAATCAAGCATGGCCTTCATTATATATGCTTTTAGGTATCACAACCATATGATAGTTTTTAGGAGAGGACATGGTCAAAAGAGTATTTCACTCAACCAACAATATTGACCTTGCCTTGAATATGAGATAGAAAAATATTGGAAACAACCTCTCAAATCAAGACAAAATGGTTGCAACAACTACATCTCCCCCCCCATAACTATGCACAGGTCGACTATCATTCCCTATGACACTTTGGGGGAGTGATCATTGCTCCTTGTATACGGGAAGGGGAGAAATGAAGCTCATTTAATACAAACATATCAAGGTAAAAAGTATCATTTTGAACTCTAATTGATGTATTTCTCATAAATCATGTCAAGGGAACATGACAAGTACTCCTAGATGATGATAAAGTTGCGACATTTAAGTGTGACACTTAGTAGAATGTGATACATAAGTGTGACACTTAATAACATGAAAAATTGACACTTAGTAGAACGTGATACATAAGTGATACATAAGTGATACACTTAGTAGGATTTGATACATAAGAGCAACACTTAGTAGTGTGGGAATTTGGTGTGTAATACATCCCTTATGCATTAGGATTCAGTTATATGATTGCAAGGATTGTGTTTTGGAATTACCATCCCCTTGTTGATTTAGCAATGATGAGTGATTATGATTAGATTTATATTGTAACCTATTAGGTGATGATGTTGTATATTTTTTTTTTTATTGGACTAACCTATGCTAGGTTGAGACATGGTTGAAAGATGTGGGAATCATACCCAAGGTGAGTGATCATGCTCCAATAAGGATAACATTATATATCAGAGCTTAAGAAGCCACAGGGAAGGAAAAAACTGTGAAAATGACCTCGAAAGTTAACTTGTGTAAAAAGAAAAAAAGAAAAGAAAAAGGGTTGTAACTCATTTTTACTTAGTTCTTGAAAATTGTAAACTCCCTCATAAACATAAATTCACCCTAAGATGAGTTAGTTGGGGGAATCGAAATTTGATGCACTAGATAATTACTTGGGATTTCTTTGAGAAGGGAAAACCTCATTTGAGAAAAGAGCGTAAGGGGAACTTATGGTGAAACATGTGTTTGAGAAATGATAAAGATTTCAGAGAGGAAAACTTGGAATTCTATCATTATGAATTATGAGCCCTTAGGATGCCACTCACAAGTGTAGTTGCAATCAATAGAGGTGAGAGTAGAAGTAAGATCCCTATAGGATGGAGAGGACACTATTGTCATGGGGGGGATTTTTCTAAGAGGCGATGATAGTAATATCCTATTTGGTTATTCATAATGAGACCTACAAACCCTGGTCCTTAATCTCATTGGGAATGATCCCTACTAGGGGACGAATACTTATGAGGGTGGTTGCATTGGTTGGAAGGAAAAGAGGCCCTTGGGTGAAATTTTTCCTTTCTGATTAAGGATAAGTTTATGGAATCTAGAGAAAAGATAGACCCTAGAGAACCAAAGACTACAAGTATTTTATATTTATGCATTTCTAATTATCTTACTTGAGTAACATAGATGCATATACTCTCTTGATAAATTCATGGAATAGTTAATTATTTTATTTGATGTTTGATTTGGAAAGAAAAATAGATTTATTAATTTTAGAAAAAATAATTAAATAACCTATACGAATATTGATGTATCCATGAACAATTTATACATTAGTTTAAAATCAATTTTTTTTTTATATTATAGATGTTAATTGAAATTATATGAATTTGTAACATTAATGTAACATCCCCATTTTTAATCCCCAAACTAGAGATGTTTATTAAAAATATGATGTATAGTCGTGGGACAAACGATGTTATACATAAGTCATGTAAATTGAATATAATACATAAAATGTATCGCTAGGTGTAGATGGACATGGATGGAGATTGGGGGCTTAGTTTCCAAAAGAGATGGAAGGGATCCAAGGGGGAGATTTTACCATGTCTATTTAACCCAAACCATTTCTTTCTGAATTATCCTTACTACGAACCTTCCATTTTTTGATTGAGTGTTCGCAAAGACAATCATCAAATTCATGTCAGAGAGTGGGCATGAGAAGTCCCATACCATAATTATTGAGAGCATGAGGGATGACTATAATCAATATTTGGAAGAGCGTGAGTCAAGGAAGCATGGGAGAAGAAGGAAATTCGTATGGGAAAGGAGAGGATTTTTTACAGGAAAAGTTTTGGACAGGAAGAGAGTTATGAGTACAAAATATTGAAGGAATCCTTAGTGGGATTGTATGGTATCTATTTTGGAGATGTAATTTCACGGGAAGAGAGGTTGGAGGCCTATGAGTAATATTTTGTTTAAGAATTTTTCTAGAGAATACAGTGCTTTTCTTTCCTAAGAATTCATATTCCCGTTGTAGATTCCTAGAGTCCCAGTAGAGAGATTTTGTTTCCAAACTGTGATGGATCCCTAGAGGGGAGTGGGAATGCCTGAGGGACTATGGGAAGTGAAGGAGGATCCCATATCTAGGTTGTGCAGGTTTTGGGGAAGTGATTTGGTGGAATGGAATTAGCTTTGGGAATTGACTATTGAGAGGGGGGCATTAACCAACCTTACGAACTACCGTCTCTTTTTGAATTCATAACCTCATCTTGGGGGTGACTTTTTGTTGATAACTGGAACAAGAGGTCTATGTTTGGGAGGAAATTTTTTCCTATGAAACGAGTTGCATATTTACTAAGATAAGTGTTCTTATTTTCTATGTTTAATGATCTTTAAATCTAATATAGTTGTTGTGCATTTTAATATGAGTTATCTTGGTTAATATTTCTTTTTGTGATTAGAATGGTGCATTCAAATATCCATTTATGTTGTCAAATATTGTTGTATGTGTTTATATTTTGTTGTGCACATTTTAAGTAATTGCATTTGTATTTTTAATTTGCATGGACAATCACATGAGTTGGAATGTCATGTCGTGTTTTAATTTCACATCTAAAATTGGTATCATAAGTTTTTATTTGGTTATTTTAGTAGTGGAGTGACCTAGCTTAGGTTCGAGTACATTACAGAGTGGTATGAGAGATTAAGTTCAACATTAGACCCACATGGGCCAAAGACTAGCATGAATTTTGGGTAAATTAGTTGTGGTGATGTTTGATCTATGTGGAATTTGGGGAAATTGGTGAACTTAACCTAGAATGAAATCCCCAAATTTATTAAAAAAATGAAGTCTAAATTGTTCTCGGAGTTGTTGAAGAGATAATTCATGGTGTCAATCTACACGTTGCAGAGTTAAATTCGACTTGGAAGGTCGAATTTTACATTTTAATGGCGGTTGGACTAGTTTAGAGAGTTTGATGGATCGATGGTCGAGATCGCATTTGATTTCAATATCAATGGCACATATCCATTGTAGACTGATTAAAAACTTACATATTTTTTCAGAGTTTGGGGAAATTGAGAAAATCGATGGTCAAGATCCATTTTTGGAGCTGGCCAAATAGAGAAGATCGATGGTCGAGACTTGTTATTAGAGTTAGGAAAGATATGATGGATCAATGGTCAGGATCGTTTTTGTCTTAGTGATCGACAACCCATATTCATCCTAGATTTTGGTCAAAAAATTCTAAGTATCAATGTTAAGAGAAATTCATGACTGAATTTAGGTCACCAAATGAAATCATTGATCGCTTATGGTCGGGTCGATGAAATTCGCGAGAAATTCTAGCTCATTGAAGAAAATCGTCGATCATCGATGGTTGGGTCATTAAAATAGGAAAAGTGTTTATTTCACAAATATAAATTGCCTATCATCAATGGTTATGTTGGGGAAATCGATGAAATGTTTTGATCCACTGAAAGAAATTGTCAATTGCCGATGGTTGGATTGGAAAAATCAATAAAGTTTTTTATTCATCCAAAAGAATTTGTCAATCATTGATGAAGGGAAAGGGGAATGTGACATGTCATGCCACATAATTATCCACGTTTCATGCCATGCAAACCAAATTATCATGTCAGCATCCCCACATCATGTCACATCAGCCTAGCTTCCATGTTAGCCAAGAAATGACTGATTGTCGATGATCAAGGTTTGGAAAAACTCATGAACGAGTTAGCTCACTAAATAAATTGTAAGTCATAGATGATTGAGGTTTGGAAAAATTCATGAGAAAGTCTAATTCATTGAATAAAATTTTATATCGTTATGGAGCAATTGAGTTTTGGCAAAATTTGTGAACAAGTTTAGTTTGTGAAGGAAAATCGTCGATCGTTGATCATCGATGGAGTTTTAGATGTTGGGAAATGGACGGTCCATATTGTTTTGGAATTGGAGATTAATGGTGGATATTCATATGAGATCTTTGGAAAGGTTTATAATATTTACTTCTAGGATTACTCTCAATTTTTGGATCAACAACCTAGATTAAAGGACTAATATAACTTTTTACAAAAATAATTTTTCTACAAAATTTTAATATTTTTGAGGGTCATCAACTTGAGGAGGCATTTTGAGGGCCTAAAAAATGTTTTATGGGTTAAAAATACAAATAAATTTGGGTACCAAAGTACACATATTCTCTATGACTAGAATGAAAGAGATCAAAGAGAGTTTTCCAACCAACTATTCTGAGTGCAAAACATAGATAGTATGAGGAAGTTACAATTGAAACAATACACAATATAATTTTAGTACCAACTTATGTCTAGAGGGAATAAATCCTTACTCAGAGGTCCATTTTGGGCACACAAATATTTTATGGAAATCTTATGGACCATAGAAGAAAACCATGGAACCAGGTTTGGAATATGGGTACATAAAATTGTATAAGAAGAGCAATAAGACATAGGTAGCATACATAGCTAAAAATGGAAAAATAGTCTAAGATTTATCAAACCATAACTTTAAGCTCCAAGATCAAATTTGAGAAAATGAATAGTCGTTGGAAAGGTATTGAGGAGCAAAAACCATGAATCAAAGAAGAATTTTGAATTGAGCACTACATGTTTCTTAGAAAATAATAAAATAGTTTTGCAGTAGTAAAATAAAAGCAATGAGTGGAAATTGCAACTTGGGAAGGTTGTAATGTTTTTCTCAGAACTCAAAATGAGGCAGGAGTACATGTAATGTCCCAATCCACCCCCARGCTGGGACATGTCAGGAAACATTCTCCCAAAGTATGCTCTGATACCAATATTTAATGTACCYAGTCTCCCAACTGAGTATCGTTACAACCTTGTAATGTTTCTYGTTACCAYCACTTACAAAATGCTCTGAATCAACTAAAATGTAACATCCCTGACATACTATTGGGCCATGCTACTCAAAAAATCCATTTCACATATTCTATACTAAACACTAGTCTGCACAATATCACTTGAATTATTTCGCTCAACCTCAAACTGAGTCACACCACACTAAATTTATTCTTTAAATACAACTTTACGCAGTGGAAGTAACTAAAAAAACTACGCACCAACACACTGAAAAAATAGTGCTATTATGCACGAACCCATTCTGGCTTCATTACCAAATCTGTCATACTTGTGTGCATAGACTATGTTCCTATATGCGCAAGTAACTCCAGCCTCTGATGCACATAGAGTGTTCTCTATGCACACAACTATTCAACCTCTTCTTGAAGACTCATTAGCAATTTCACAAGTTTAACTTGATAGGAAAGACTATCATCAACTAACATACTCATGCACAACTACAAATACAAGCTATAAGCACCATACTTACGTTTGAAAGAAACATTAAATAGAATAACAACAAATACGTATATGTGGCAACAGACAATAATTAACTCATGTCAAGCATAAATAAACAAGAATAAAGTAAACAAGACAAATTCATAAGACCACTTATATTTTATGAAAGTCATCAACTATGCACATAACTAAGATGTTCCTCCCAACCATAAAATATATTTCTCGTAAGCTTTCAACAACAAGTGACCCCCGAGATAGGGCTTAAATCCACCAAGGAAAAAGGGTTCCTAGTGACCGGTTAAGGTTTGATTCTCAAAAAAAATTATCAGTCCTAAGTGCCTTTTTTTGCAACTAGCCCACAGTCCCTTTTTCCCCACACACTTGTCACACAAAAGGATGTGTACACCTTTTCTTCTCAATATTCATTCGACAACCCCACTTCCCTTCCAGGGTTACCAAAAACATGCTAGACAGGAAGTCTCAGAGCCTTGTGACCAATGCTCAATGCACCAGGGAAGAATTCTCAGCAAGAATATCACCTAAAGAGCATGCTCACAGGCTTGGCAACCTGTCTCTTCAACAATAAAACTAATATTACAACCCCACAACTTCATAGAATCTTCCTTGTGGAGAAAAGGAAATAATTGTATTCTCCATACAGTCTGACCCCCTTCTTCTCATGAGATCCTGAAACACGAATAATATCAATCCCCCAAAAATACACTAAGGAAAATAATATATATTGAATGCCTTGAAATCAACATATGTCACCCTCAAAAGTAACTTAAGCCACTTGGTGACTCATTCCCTATTAGAAAAGAAGGATTGCGGAACAATAAAATAAAACAAATGCGGAAATAAAACACAGAAAATACACACCACCATAGAGACACATATGTATGTGGTTCACCCAATGTGGGCTATGTCGACCAAAGAAATTGCTAGGTCCTTGCTTTATTATTATCTAGAAAATGAAGGGATACAACATACAACATACATTTTGTAACTTCCTTTTCTTTCTCTCATAGTCTCCTCACTCAGAATACAATATACACAATGATACATAGTAGCAATACATTTCCCTCATAAAAGAGGGTTTCCTTCTAGTGAAAAAAACCCTAACATAACTTCTATCGTCATATCTATGAACTTATGATGAATGGTCCAGATTTACTATTAAATTACAATATATATTTACAAGGAAATTTTTCCTTTGGGGGCTTCACCCCTGAACCTCTGTCGGGGGCCTGCTTGCCCCCGGACCCCACAGAGGGGGTAACCCCCCTCTGCACTCCCCCACATGGAGGAGTGTACATTCTTTTAGGGTGTAAAGTATTCATTAGGTATAAACATGGTTGAAAACAAGGACCTATAAATCTGAAAGATAGTCAGGCTTCACAACCAACAATCTCCCACTTGGAGACTAATCTCAACAACTCCATTGTTGTTGTATCTGTTGGACTATGAACCTTCTTGGACCTAGAAAGTTTCTCATCTTCATCTTCATGCTTGAATACTAGCTGAAACTGATAAGGAGCTCATTTTATCCCTAGTTACTCCCTTAGTTAACCTATCTGCAGGATTCTGGCTAGTATGTATCTTTTCTAGCTTCAAATGTCCATCTTCCAAGACTGATTGTATGAAATGGTACCCGAGCTATATATTATTAGTCTTCTAATGGAAGGATGAGTTCTTTGAAAGATGAATGGAACTCTCACTATCCCAATACAACAAGTTATTCTCCTATTTCTTTCCCAATTCCTCCATAAACCTATGTAACCAAATCATTTCTTTACTAGCCTATGTAGCAACAACATACTCTGCTTTTATTCTTGAAATTGCAACAACCTTTTGTAGTATCGAAATCCAACTTATTATTGTTCCACCTATAGTAAAAACATGCCATGTAGTGCTCCTCCTGCTATCTTTATCACCTACCATATATGAATCAACATATCCCTGTAGAACAATGTCTGAACCTCCAAAACATAATGCATGAGTAGTAGTACCTATCAAATACCTGAGAATACACTTTACTACGTCCCAATGTTCTTTACCTAGATTTTTCAAATACCTTCTCACAACTTCCACTGCATGTGCAATATCTGGTCTTGTTCAAACCATCACATACATCAAACTACCAACTGTTGATGAATAAGGGACCCTAGACATGTATTCTATCTCCTCCCATGTCTTGGGAAACATTTCCTTAGTTAATTTGAAATGGTTGTTCAAAGGTGTACTAACTAGTTTTGCATTCTCTATTCTAAACCTCTCCAACACCTTCTCTATGCACTTTGATGTAGGAGCATCACTCCACATCATCAAGCGTCATCCAACCAACACGCGTTCAATGGAGAGGAGAGGCGCAACCCTCTCACTTTCAAATTTCAAATTTTTAAATTGTATTAAATGTTGTAAGGACGAAGAGACAAAATCCATGCATGTGTGCAGGCTTTAGATAATTTTTTCCTTAAATGGTTCTAAGGTTGACATCTAGATATGATTCAGACTAGACAACCATTCAATGAAATTGAATGTAAATTAATAAGAGTTGGTGAGGATGGAGGGAAGAGCTCGAGGAGCCCCCTTTTGTAAAAAGATCCTTTGTATCTGTAGAGTTAGTCTGAAAAGAAGAGAGGAGAAGAAGAGAGAACAGGGAGAAGAGACGAGAGCCGAGACTCTATTGCAGCCTGAGCTCAAACACATTGTAATCAAGCATTCTTGATTAATACAAATAGAGCAATTTTTCCTGCATGTTGTTGTTCATGTGTTTGTGAGTTCATGAATGAATATCTTTATGTGTGATCGTATGCTGTAGATGTGTGTTAGTTTGCATTTGCAGGTTACAGATAGAAATTGTTGTCTGTTGGGTTCTTTGATTTCAAGTTTGGATTCTTTGTGGTTTCATGCAAGAGTGCATGACAAAGTACTGTGGTCTCTGAAAACCAGTGCAGTAGTGCACTTTTGAATTCTACAAAATTTAGACAAAGACGTGCCAAGAGGGAATACTAGCTGAAGTCATTGACTCAAGGAGGAAGCCTCAAGGTTGTTGAACACCTTTAAAGGAGAAACTGTGCAGAGGAGAGCACAGAGAGGAGAAGCAAAATTGCTGAAAATTATGTAAAGGCTCTGCCAGGAGGGCATTGAGAAAATGCACAGGATGCATTGAACTAGTGCATAGAGTGCACTTCTAAATTCTGCGGAATTTGGATAGAGATGTGCTAGGAGGGCACACCAGAGGAAGTATTAGACCCAGGGAGAAACCTCAAGGTTGTTGAACACCTTGGAGGTAAGACCGTGCAGAGGAAGGCACAAAGATAAAATAATCACTGAAGGTTCTATAGAGTTCTGCCAGGAGGGCATCGAGCGAGTGCAAGGAGTGCACAGAAGGAACTCTATTTATAGTTCTGAGGAAAGGGAAGTGTCGAAGAGAAGACACTCACATAGTTGTTGAATACTTTGTAGGCTCTGCCAGGTGTGCATCGAGGCAAAAGAATGCCAGGTGGGCATAGAGAGTTTTCTTTCCAAGAAAACTTCTCGTATATGAGTTTAGAGAAATACTCAGTAACAAAAGGAGTGTGCGAGGGTGGACTTATTCTAAGTCCTGAAGCTTAGGAGGAATAGTGCCTTTGCGCACAGAGCCACAGAAGAGAGGAACAACAGGTTGAGAAACCTTTCAGGATTTTCTAGGTTGACAAAGCTCAAGAGGGACAATGTTTCTATAATGCAGATGAGACTCGAAGGAACTGGGCTCGCAAGAGGAAGAGTCAAAGGTTGAAACCTTCGAGACTTAGGAAATCTTCTAAGTAAAAAATCCAAGGAATCTTAGGAGGGATAGTGCCTTAGCGCACCGAGTAGAAACAGAGAGAGAAGAAGGTCAAGAAACCCTTTGAGTTTTCATAGTCGATAAAGCTTAGGAATTCGGCATTTTGACATTTTAGAGTTTGGGGTTTGGAGCGGAAAGGGATTTTGGAGTCACTGCATCACGAACTCTCGCTATGCGGAATCACGCCAACTGTTGGAATTGGAGCACAGTGACTCGAGAGTCACTGGATCACAGATACGTGCACAAGAGGAGTGCACATAGAAGGTGCACACAAGATCAGATCGTGACCATCAAATCTCGTGTAAAGGACTGATATCCATCAGATCTAGAAAGAGGAGAATGAGGTTTAACCCTCGTAGAAGCAAAGGAGAGGACTTGTTGAAGTCCCGAAAGAATCATAACCGTCCATCTCAGAGGACACATGTCAAGAGATCCACATTTCAAGGATTTAGACACCCAGAGACCGAGAGTGAAGAGTCTCCAGAAATCGTGAAAGTACTAGGACCGTCCATAGGAGGACATGTGGAAAGTGGTCAAGGTTTTGGGAAAAGGCCCAAAAAATTTCGGTTCCAGGAGGACTGGGCCATTGATCTCTAAGAGGGAGAGATTTCAGCATTTCGAGAACCGGGGATTCAAAAGACCGAGGATAGGGGGGAACGCTTGCATCGTAGTTTCCCGAATCACGAAAGCCAATAGCGCTTTGTCGTGGACTGTCATTATGACATTTTGGGACCCAGGTGCTCGAGAGGCCAAGAGTCGGGAGACATGGAGTCTCAACTCGCAAAGTCACGAAATCTCGAAAGTAGACAATGCAAGAATAGCACGAGCTAGAGCCATTAATCCCTTTTTAGCATTTCGACAACTGGGAGTTCAAGAGTGAAGGGGTTCAAGAGTGAAGGAGTAGTGAGACAGGGAGTCCTGACTCGTAGAATCGCAAAATCACAAATTCTGAAATCCCGAAAAGAATATGTGGTCATGGGTAGATTTCAACATTCTGGGGTCTAGGAGTTCAAAGGACCAAGAACCGTCTACAACCAGAATCGTGAAATCACGAATTCAAAAATCTTGAAAAGAAGATGTGGTCACGGGTAGATTTTGGCATTCCGGGGTCCGATAGTTCGAAGGACCAAGAACCATCTGCAGCTAGAATCTTGAAATCACGAATTCTGAAATCTCGAAAGAGGACAGTGGTCGCAGGTAGTTTTCAGCGTTTCAACGTTCGAGAGTTGGAGGGACAAGGAGTTTGGGAGAGCTTGCATGCAGGAGTCTCGAAACCTTGAAACCCGAAAGGTGTTGGTTCGGAACAGGAAAGAGCGTCGAAAGTGGAGTGCGTGCATAGGTTTTCTCAAGGCCTATGCCAGAGGAAAAAGGGACCTGTGGATTTGTTCAAAGGGTTCCAATAGGAGCCCGAAGAGCTATTTTGGCTCAGAATTTGGAACGATCCAGAGACCGGGAGGTCGCATAACCCTACTAAGGTTAGGGGTATGCATCAGTTTGGTATCATAGCCACTTTCTCTCTATATACTGTAGGCAGAGGAAGGTAGAGTAGATAAAGAAAATACTCTGATACACACCATTAGTTTGGTATCAAAGCAGGATTTGACTTCTGTAGGTGACAGAGGCAGGGAGTGCTGAAATTTTCTTATAGACAGAAGAAGAAGAAGAAGACAGAGTGTTGAATGTCTGTGATGATTGTTGCAAGGTGTGCAACAGTGAATAAACAATCAGGAGGGCTGTAGGAGATGCTGGAAGCACTCACGGTTGCAGAGTGACAACAACGAGTTTGCCAAGAGGGAAGAAATAAACATGAATATGGCTACTGAAGGCCATGGATGCGGTGGAAAGAAGAACCACCAACAATAAATAAAAGATGAAATGGATAGAGAATTCGCTGAGATAAGTGTTGGAAGATTGATTGTTGTCATTGATGTCAACCCTAGTCATGGGTTTTGGACCGCAAGATTGATAAAGGTATTTGGACATGAAGGAAAATGCACATGCATATAGAACACCCATGAATGGATAGTATACATCATGATGTTTTTGGTGGTATGTGGCATGTCACATGGATCCTCATGGTCGAGGAGAAATGAATTTTTGAAGATGAAAAAGTGAATTGAAAAAGGAAGTACATGTAGGCCCTGAAAATAATTAAAGAAAATAATTACAAAACAAGAAAGTGTCAGGTCGGCCCTAATGTTAAAAGGAAGTGACATAAATGGTATAAATAAATATAATCATACATTCATTTGATACAAGTCGAATTTCAGAGGGAAGAAGAAGTAAAAGAAGGTCGGATTTCAAGGGAGGATGAAGTCTTTTGGTGATGTGTTCTAAGGTATGTTATTTTCAATTCATCTTACCATTTTTGCTATAAATTTTTTTCTAGAATGATTCAGATGGTGAAATCGCTATGGTATTGAGAAGACATATCAAGGTACCTCTGGTAAAAATTTAAGCTCTTGATTTGCTATAACTATGGAGATACACTCTGTGGAATATAAGGTTTGTGACCAGTCCTGAAACTAGTCAATAAACAAGTGTTCTAGGTAAAACCGTCATAACTTTTGCATACAGAATCCAAATGCTGTGGGACCACTTCCATTGGAAAGAGTATGGACTGTAGTTTCTTGTGTTCGAGTTTTAGAATCAGATGTTAAATATTGAGTGCGGAGAATGCTGTACAAGTTGGGTCTTCTGAACAGACGAGAATTGAATAAAGTCTACCATTCTTTCTATAACCTCTTTTTGGCAAGGATAGAGAGTTCAAATATCTCTTGATATTGGAGGATTGTATCTTCCTCTTGGAGGTTTATCCCTCCCTTTACATTTGGAAGTTATAGCTACCTTTGGAAGTCATTACTTCCCTTGAACAAAACTATTTATTATTTCTCATATATTGTGCATGGTGTATTGTGGTGTATTGGTGTAACTCTTATACTATTGTTCATTGCTCATTGGATATAATTGAATGGTTTAAG
>ML804859.1:114449-134834 GCA_009831015.1 Picea engelmannii | reverse complement strand
CTAGAATGTATCTATAAATATGTAAAGGGTTGGGAGAATAGGGGTTCCTTTGTGTGGTTATTCTCGAGCAATTTTGTGGAGTCTATTCCCAATTTTCAAGAGATCCTATCTATAAGAAAGGAGATAGGATAGGTTGGGAAGGGAGAGAATCAATGTCAGAATGTTAAGAGATGATGCAAAGAGAGAGAGGCTTGTACTACAAAATGACTATGCTTGGAGATATGAATATAACCATGATATATCTTTGTAAGAATAGTGCGCAAGCCTGAATCAATTACCAAACATACAATAAAGAAGCCAGTTGTTGTGGATGTAGCCGAGATTTGGGTGACTCACATTAAATCTTGTCTTAACTTTCTTTTGTGTGATTGTTCATGGATTTTGTTTGATGTTTATTAGATTAGAATTTTCTTATGTATAATAATTGCACCATTGCTATGAATGGTAAAGTAATGGGTTATGTTGAAATCAAGAATATAACAAAAATATGAACCTAAACTCTCTAAGTATCTCTCAAAGGATAAAGACAATATAAAGACAGAATGAATAGAATGGCCACCTTCCATTCCTCACTACTACAAAAACTTGGTTCTTACAGTCCCAATAGATACCTCAGGTGAGACTTCATTTGCGCATGCAGGTGATGCCAAAAGGGCCTGTGTCTAAAGGGTTTTGATGGTCAAATATAAATCGAACCTAGGGTCTTACAACCATGCACAATGCCAAGAAATGGTTTGATTTCTGAGATACATACTTTGCGATTGACGATGTTAGAACATAAGTCAAAATTTTCAATAAAAATTCAAATTATGAATCCTTTCTTAATTTGTTCCCGATTTGATCATTTATTAGTAACATTTATCTTTAGAATTTCTATGTTTTACACTAATAACATTCATTGTTTATGTTTTGACAGGGGCGGATTAATCCTGGGGCTGAGAAAGGAGAGTTGCGTAATGAGCCAGAAGGAAGAGAACCTTGCACAATAGTCCAAATAATGGAAATACCACATATAGGAGGAGAAGAACAGGAGTTCCAATCTAGTCCAGTAATAAAAGAATCGTTAAGTCCTACTCAGACCGGGTCTTGTTTTTAATCCACCACCCCATGTGCGTCACAACAATTAGATATAATAGTTGAAGAATTATCAAAATCACTTATAGTTAGTGTTAGGGACCTAACCTCCCTAACCCCTCACATAGATAGAATAATATATTTCCATGTAATAAAGGTTGACATTAGTTAATAAGGCCTATTTAATAAATTGGAATAAGTCAATGTAAGAAGCTTCCGCTTCTAGAAGGATCTTCCTCTAGAATGATATTTAGAAGATATAATTAATATGAATAAGAGTAGGAGTCATGATAATTTTTTTCTTGAGAATTATTGTAATAAATCATTGCTCTGTTGGAGGTTTCCCCCTCGAAGAGGCAAGTGAAAATTGTTTCCTATCAAGAAAGGTATCATTTTGGTGTTGTGGTTTCATCTATAGTGTTGTTACACTGTTATTCTCTACAATATTTATGTTTTCAACTATTATAATAGATCTAGTACCTTACAAGTGGTATAAGAGAAATTTCCTTGGAATATAATTGTGGGTTATTTCTTTACAGGGTAGAGACGTATTCTGGCATCTTAAAGTTACAAAGATGTATCATTTAGCACACAGATCCACAGTTGGGGAAGCATACACCCAGGAAATACAAGTGGTACTTAAGCGCACATTGTTGGCCACCCTTGTAACCGATGTTGGTATCCCTTGGAGTTGTAGCGCATCAGACAATAGTTGTATAAAGATCAGCCTAGATATCCTGAAGCCCTCCATAGATAAATCGATCGACCTCTTGACTATTATAGTGCCACCGAGAAAAACACTCAGAAAGATACTCTCTAGTACCTGGGTAGTCGGTTAGTACAGCTAAGGGCACAATCTAGCATCTTTAGTTGGTGCCCTGAGATATTGGGTCGAGTAATATTGTTGGACCCCACACATTATCAAAGAACTATAGAACAGGGAAAACCCTTGTCTGCAGAAACCTTGAATAGCCTAACCCTTGGGATGGAAACATAAACAAACTAGAAAATATCTATTTCCATGCAAATGTGTCTCCTACATTCTAGTTGCGAAATTCTGACACATTTTTTCCTATTAATAATTTGGGCATTCCGACACTGAAATATTATTCAAATCAGAGTATAACTCCACAGGAGTAAAAAAACGTGTCTGGGGCATGCCTGCATCCTTATTTGAGACCTATCCCATTGGACTCCTTTCTTCATCCTGATCACAATTATGCCTATCATTTTTCATTTTTTTCCTATGGTCCCGACCCCTCCCAATACCTCTACTGGGGACCTATTCCATTGGAATCCTCATTTCGTCCTGATCCCAATGATACCTATCATTTTTTATCCTTTTCTTTCTCTGAACCCACCCTCCCTTTTCCACCACCTCTCATTTACACCTCTTCATTTGTTTTCCCCTCACCATGGCCACCACTCGCAACCAAGAGATTGAAAATAGCATCACTACCCACATCAATTCCCAAATTGACCACATGAAAGAGGAACTAAGGAAGGACATCAATTCCCACTTTTCCATCCAAATTGCATCCCACCTTGAATGTAATATTGACACATTTGTTTCCAAGGTATTGGAAAAACTACCCATTCCTAGACTCCATTCATCATTTGACCCACCTTCTAACCTCAAAGGTACATATTCCTCCAATTCCCAACAATTTCAGTCCAACCCTTTTCATCGTGGTCTTCGTCTTCAACGAGTGGAGGAGAACAAATTTGATGGCTTAGATCCCACTAGTTGGGTCACTCAAATGGAATACTACTTCTCCTTGCATGGCTTAACTGATGACTTGGCCAAACTTTGTTGCAGTGTCCTATATTTGGATCTTGAACGTTGGCAATGGTGGCAATGGCATCGAAAATCACGCAAGGATATGTATCCTGGACATAGTTTGTGGCTGAACTTTATGACCACTTTGAAACTGATACACACTCCCTGGGATGTTTGACCAAATTGAAACAGTCTGGTACCATGGAATAGTTTATCGCAACATTTGAGCAATTAGATTTTATAACAGAGGGAATTTGTGATAATTTTTTCAAAAAATTCTTTATCAGTGGCCTCAAGGAGGAAATCCACACAAAAGTCCTCATGAATCGCCCCCAAACTTCGTTGGAAGCTACTCAACATGTCAAGGAATCCCAACAAGTTATTTTCCAAACACTGCAAACCTTCTTTCCCTCTACATCCTTTCCATCCTACTTTGACCCCTCATCCCACCCGTCTCAAGATCCAAAAATTAACCCGGGAAGAAATGGATAAACACCAACTCAAGGGTCTTTGTTATAATTGTGATGAAAAATATTTTCCAGGAAACAAGTGTAAGGAATAGAAGTTGTTCATGGCCATCTCTGAGGACGTTGTTGATGACGATACTAAGGATTCTCATGCAGTATATCTCCCTAAGCCAGATCATATCACTCCACCATATGTTGCACCAGAAGTTGAACCAACTATTTCCTTAAATGCACTCACTGGCTTCTCTGCTCCCCAAACCCTCAAGCTAATTGGCTACATAAACAATCAGAAGGTCGTCATTCTCATTGACAGTGGTAGAACTCATAATTTCATTCATTGATGCATTTCTCAAGAAACCCATTGCTATATCCATGCAGTAAAAAATTTTAAAATCATGATTGCCAATGGAGGTTCCATGAAATGTGGGGGGTGTTGTCAAAATGTGCATCTCCAAATTGGTCAGTACAACCTAAAATATCATATGTTTTCTATCGACATGGGTGGCTATGACATTGTGTTGGGTGCAGAATGGTTATGCACTCTCAGTCCCATCCTCATGGATTTTAAGGAATTGACCATGCAATTTCAACAAGACTACCACCAATACAAGTTCCAAGGCATCAAAACATGCTCACTTGATATCATCAGTTCCCATCGAATGGAAAATATCCTCAAAGGAGGTCATTCAAAAATTATTTCCCAACTCAATGCCATTCAAGTCATTAAGACACCATGTGTGCATCATGACCTCCAATCTATACTCTTCAAACACAAAAATATTTTTTCCACTCCCCATGGCCTCCCCCCTTCCCGCGGTGTTCATGATCATTCCATTCCTCTAGTTCAGAGCATTCTTCCTCCCAATGTCTACCCACATCGTCATCCCTTTTCCCAGAAGAATGAAATTGAGAAAATTGTTCACGAATTTCTCGATGAGGGTGTCATCTTCCATAGTGCCAGACCCTATTCTTCTCTTATGGTCATGGTCCTCAAGAAATAAAGAAGGCACATGGCACATGTGTCCTCAAGAAAGAAGTCACATGGAACATGTGTCCTGAATTTCGCACTCTCAACAAACTCACCATCAAAGACAAGTTTCCCATTCCTATCATTGATGATCTATTGGATGAATTGAGTGGTGCTCAATATTTTTCTAAACTTGATCTTTGTTCTAGGTACCACTAGATACAAACGAAAGAGGCCGACATTCCCAATATGTCCTTTTGAACTCATGAGGGCCACTATGAGTTCTTGGTCATGCCCTTTAGCCTATGTAATCCCCCATCTACATTCAAAAGTGTCATGAACCATGTATTTTGTCCTTTTCTCCGTCATTTTGTCTTAGTTTTCTTTGATGACATTCTCATCTATAATAAAACATGGACAACCCATATTTCCCATGTCGATCAAGTTCTCCATCTCCTTTCTCAACACCAACTTTTCCTCAAGCAATCTAAATGTGTGTTTCGAGCCTCAGAAGTGGAGCATTTGGGTCCTATTGTTGGAAAGGATGGTGTAAGGGGGTATCCTAATAAAATTGAAGCTATGCGGGATTGGCCGCACCCAAAAACTCTCAATAGCTTGCATGGTTTTCTGTGTTTAACATGATATTATCACAAATTTGTTAAGAATTATGGAAAAATTGCAACACCTCTCACTGCTCTCGTAAAAAAGAATGCTTTTAATTGGACTCTTGCAGTTGATCAAGCCTTCCAGGATTTGAAAGAGGCTATGTGCACAACTCCTATCCTGACCCTTCCTGACTTCAAAATGACTTTTGTCCTGGAATGTGATGCATTCAGGAAAGGAATTGGTGCAGTTATCATGCAAGAAGGACGACCAGTGGCCTTCACCAGCAAACAAATTTCAGAGCGCCATTTGGGAAAATCAATCTATGAAAATTTAATGTTGGCTATTCTGCATGTTGTGAATATCTAGCATCCTTATCTCTTGGGCCAATGCTTCCAAATTAAAACAGATCATCAAAGCCTCAAGCATTTTATGGAACAAAGAATTTCCTCCCCACAACAACAAAAATTGGTCACCAAGATCTTTGGTTATGATTATGAGATAATTTACAATAAGGGGAAAAAAATGTGGTTGTTGACGCTCTTTCCCATAAGTATGAAGAAAAATGATCTATTTTCTCTCTCTCCTTCATTGTACCAAATTGGCTCCAGGATGCTATCAGGAATGGCTGCAAGATCCTAAATTTATGGCCTTATCCAACAGTTGCAAGACAAATCTATAGTTTCTCCCAGGTACTCTTGGCACAATAATGAGCTTCACTACAAAGGTCGTATGTATCTAACCAAACACTCGCAACTTAAATCTATGGTTCTTTCAGAGCTTCATGCTTCCCCCACATCTGGGCATTCTGGGTTCACCAAAACCTATGAAGGGTCAAACGTTCATTTTTTTGGGATGGTATGAAACAAGATGTCCACACCTTTGTGGTTAAATGTGATTTCTGTCAACAAAATAAAGGAGAAACATTCAAGACCCCAGGAACACTACAACCACTCCCGATTATGTTGGCTATTTGGTAGGATATTTCTATGGACTTCATTGTTGGCTTACCTAAATTAGGTAATAAATCAGTCATCATGGTGGTAGTTGATCATCTTTCCAGATATGCTCATTTATGTGCTCTCCAAAACCATTTCACAACATCCACGGTGGCTCAAATTTTCATGGATAATATATTCAAGATTCATGGCATGCCTCATTCTATTGTCTCTCATCAAGATCCCACTTTTACCAACAATTTTTGGCAAAAATTGTTCTATCTCCAGGGCACCCAATTGCATATCAGCACCACCTATCATCCCAGACTTATGTCCAAACTGAAGTTGTCAACAAGTGTTTGGAAACATATATGAGGTGTTTTTCATATGAAATATAGACTTATTGGACTCCATGGTTACCCCTCGTCGAATGGTGGTACAACATATCTTACCATATTGTTACCCGCATGAATCCTTTTGAAGTAGTATATGTAAAAAAGCCTCCTTCAGTTCTCTCCTATATGCCAGGTGTATCGAAGGTTCAAGAGGTTGACACCAATCTTGTTGTTCGTGAGGCCATTCTCAACACCCTTAAAACAAATATTTCCATGGCTCAAAATCGCATGAAGCAACAAGAAGATAAAGGTCATTTCAAACGACAATTTGTTGAAGGGGACAAGGTGTTTCTTCATCTGCAACCGTATAAGAAGATTTCACTCAAAGTGGACCATTTTCAAAAACTTGCTCCCAAATTTTATGTCCTTATACAATTATCAAGCGAGCGGGGCAGGTGTCTTACCAATTATCATTTCCCAATCATTCTAAGCTCCATCCTATTTTTCATGTCTCCTGCTTAAAGAAGGTGATTGGTACTAAGTGTCACACTCAAACCAGTCTCCTTGAGTTGGATGAAGAAGGCTCCATTTGGTTTCAACCATAAGCAGTCTTGGACCACCGTGAGTGTTTCCTCCGTCAGCGCACCATCAAGGAAGTTTTAGTACAGTGGAAATATACAACTCCAGAAGATGCCACTTGGGATCCGGATACCATTCTGCAATAGTTTCCTCATCTCAAGCATTGAGGACAAGGCTCTTTTTCAAGGGGGAGGGCATGTTAGGGACCTAACCTCCCTAACCCCTCATGTAGATAGAATAATATATTTCCATGTAATAAAGGCCAACATTAGTTAATGTAAGAATACCTAATAAGTCAATGTAATAATACCTAATAAGTCAATGTAAGAATACCTAATAGACGCTTCGGCTTCTAGAAGGATCTTCCTCTAGAATGATCTTTAGAAGATAGAATTAGTATAAATAAGAGTAGGAGACATGAGAAGTTTTTTCTTGAGAATTATTGTAATAGAGTGTTGCTCTATTGGAGGTTTCCCCCTCGAAGAGGCAAGTGAACATTGTTTCCTATCAATAAAGGTATTATTTTGGTGATGTAGTTTCATCTATTCTATTGTTTCATTGTTATTATCTGCAATATTTCTGTTTTCATCTGTTATAATAGATCTGGTACCTTACTATAGAGGAATGAAGGAGGTATACCATAGGAAGAAGACAGGTTTGGAGTATTTCATGTAGGAAAGAGGTACAAGAGGTCAACGACTGGGGTTGAGAAATGAGAGTTGTGCAGTGAACCAGAGGGGAGAGAACCTTGCGCAATATCCCAAATCATGGAAATACCACATATAGGAGGAGAAGAAGAGGAGTTCCAATCCAGTCCAGTAATAGAATAACCGTTAATTCCTACTCAAACTCTCTCATGTTTCAAATATACAACCCCATGTGCATCACCACAATTAGAGATAACAGTTGAATACTTATCAAAAGCACTTATAGCTAGCCAGGGAGGACAGAGTAGTAGCAATCATAGCAATGGAAGTAGTGTGCAAAGGCAGAGTCAACTAGCGTCACCAAGAAGAGGGACTACACAAAGCAACATGGCATGGGTAGACAACACCCTTATACTTGTTGATTTCCAAGGAGTTGGGTCAAAAGACCTAGAACAACATTTGTTTGTCTGCAAGACAATTTGGGTCGCAAAGAATGTCTAGGATGAGGTTGTGAATATTGCGTAGTTAGCCACAACATTTCGAGGTTGCGCATTATTCTAGTACATGAAGTTGCAGAGTAGCACAACTAGAGGACATTCCAAGACTTTGGAAAAGATAAGGCAAGCATTACTGAAAGAGTTGAAGAAGCCAAATTCTAAGTCGTAGTATATTATAGAACTGAAAGAGATTAAACAGGTGCAAATAGAGTCAATATGGGACTTAGATCAAAGGTTCAAGGATATGATGGGTAGACTAAATTTCCAGATCCCTAATCAACAACATCAAGAATGGTTTATTGCAAGACTCCTACCACACATTCGTAGGTCGTTGATTCAACATAAAGTTTCATCACAACCCAAGGCACTGGAAATTGCAATGAAATTGGAATCATCCCCTATAGGAGACAATGGAGGAAAGGTGCAAGTTCATCTGCAGTTGGTTTCTTTGAAAATTCAACTAGAAGAACTTACAAAAGGCAAGGAGAAATGAGAGCAAGTCCGGTGTACCAACTACAGGAATAAAAGCCACCACAAGGACAAATGTCCATCATTCACACAGTATTTGGAAGCTAGAGCACCGAATCCAATACCGAGAGGGGGATATTACGAGATATTTAAGAAATGGCGAAATCATCCAATTGAGTGTCCATTACTACATAAGTATCAGAATGCACCAAGAAACTTGTTTTATAATTTTTGCAAGTTCGTTGGACATGAAGAGAAGTATTGTCTCACATTCGACTTGATGAGGGAGAACACTTAAGATATGTGCAGGATTCAGGAGGAGAGTTTTGCAGCAGAAGGCGGTGGTCAACAATATAATAATCAAAGAGGATTTAACCTAGGGAATAGTGGAAACTTTGGTAGAGGACGAGGAAGAGTAAATTTTGGTAGAGAAGGAAGAGGACCAATTATATGTTACAATTGTAATCAACCAGGACACTTGGGTCGGGACTGCCCGAATCCATGTACAACATGCACATCATGTAGAGAAATGGACCATGCGACATAAGATTGTCCTCAGCTAGTTGTGCAATGGCATGCCAGAGGAAACCAAAACTAGAATCCAAACCAAAATGTACATAAAATATCAACTGAAAAATGCAATGAAGGAACAAGAATAACAGTTGTTATGCATGAAGGAGATAATGTGGCAAGTGAAGGAAAGAATATTGAGAAATGGGTAAGGAATTCAATAGGGCCTATTCCAACCTCTGATCCTCAACAAGAAAATGATATGTATCAAATGGAAATGAAATAAGTACTTGGACATGATTGGGGAGCATCAACATCCTCTGTGCTTCATGTAGGATATTGCACTGGGCCGTAGAAATAAATTGGAAAGGTAAGCATGCTAACATAATTCATGAGGAGTTTTGTAGATCTAATGAAAGATGAAACTGCATTGGGTACATTATTTGACATGATTGATCACTTCATATGAGGAAGTGACACTCCCATCACACAAAGGGTGGTGAATCAGGTATTCCATAGGAATAGGACCAATGAAGAATTCATATTCAATGCACAAATTGGGGAGTATGATGTGGATAATGTTATCTTTGAATTGGGTTCTAATTTTAATGTTTTACCTAAGAAGACATGGGAGATGATGGGAAAAACCAAGCTAGTATGGTCTCTTGTTCAGTTAAGTCTCATCAATCAACACATAATAGTATCAATTGGTCGTTTGAAAGGAGTACCCGTGAACATAAATGGGGTGCACAGTGTGGAAGACTTTGAAGTTATTGAGATCGTGGATGATAGTCAACCATATCCATCACTGATGGGACTGGAATGGGATTTTGACAACCAAGCGATCATTAAATTGAAAAGGAGGGAGATGATATTTGAAGTTGGATATTTGAAAGTTACTACACCCTTGGACCCATCAGAAGGAAAGAGATACATAGAGCCAACCAGAAGAAATGACATTGACAATTTGTATAACATAACTGCAAGAATGGATGATTACATAAACCCCATTGCAGATGGTGTGCTAAGTTGGTGAAGTGTCAGTTCCTGTGCATCAGGTTCTAAAGAAGGTCTAGAACATTGGCAGCATAGAATGCATGAATTTTCAACGAGATGATGTTCACACATAACCTGATCCTTGCACTGGATTGGAACAAAATTATGTGATCCACCCATGTATGATGGATTGAATGAAATGAGTTTGTTTGTAAGGGAATTTGAGTTGCATGTGCTTAAACAAAAAAGGTTGTTGGCACTAGATTTTTTCCTAAAAGAGACTCTAGATGAATGGTGGAATGCACAAAAAGAAGGCGTGAAATACTGGCCACAGTGCAAAAGACTAATGCAAGTAAGGTTTGGTACTAAGGGAGAAAATATTGCGTAGAAGTATACATGGGAGAATGATCTAGCAGGTCTTGTTGAGAAATGCATGTCTTTATGGAGTTCAGTACAGAAAATAGAATGGATGCACATATTTATACATACACTAGACACAATTCCAAAGAACTGGTATTTGGAATTGGAAATGCAAAGAGAGACAACAATATGGGAAGAGTTGGCCCAGAGGTTCAGGGTTATAGTTACATTTGAACATGAATCTCCATCAATAGATGCAATGCTATAGGCTATTCTAACTAAGATATTCTTAGAAGAAGGGATGATGGAGATGGTACCAGTGTGCAGTGCACATAGGGCTATTGTGATTGTACAAGAGTTATTGGAGTGTTACAATGTGGCTAAGGAAGAATATGATGAGGGAGATCCTAGGAATGTGCAAGTATTTGAAATAGAAGGAGAATGGGTAGTTGAAGGACTAGATCTTGATTATGTTGTGTACACACATACTATAAAGATGCAAAAGGTAAAAATTGGGATGATGGAGAATTTGAAGTTCGCACAGATAGGGGATTACTAGAGTGATGAAATAATCAAGAAGATTGCAGATTTGTTTCGTGAATATTAAGACCTATTCCCAAAGACATTTTATGAGATCAAGGGGATAGTTGGGGACTTAGGTGAGATGAATATTCCCTTGAAACCAAGAGCTAAGCCAATACGATAATGATCTTATAGGTTAAATTCAAAGTACAAGGAAAATGTGAAAGAAGAAATAGATAGGATGTTGGACACATAAATAATTGAACCTGTGGGGGAATCAAAATGGATTTACCCAAAGGTATTACAGGACAAGAATACAAAGGGAATCTAGATCTACGTGGATCAGAGGAATTTGAATGACACATGTTTACATGACCCATTCCCAACACCATTCACAGATGAGGTATTGGATAACGTAGGAGGACAAGAAACTTATTCTTTCATAGATGGATTCTCGGGGTACCATCAGATAAAAATTTCACAAGAGGACATACACAAGACTACTTTCATGAAAGAGTGGGGGACTTATCAGTATACAGTAATGCCCTTTGGACTAAACAATTCCCCTATGGTGTATTTTCAGAATTGTGGTTGCAACATTCAAGGAATTTATTCATAAGTTCCTTGAATTGTACTTGGATGATTTGATTGTGTTTAGTCTACTCAAGGATCACATACAAGTACTCAAGCTAGTTTTGGATCAATGTAGACATTGTCATATTTTGATAAACTTAAAAAAGTGTTTTTTTTTGTGCACCATTTGGAATTTTGTTGGGACATATAGTTTGAAAGAAAGTATTACTAGTAGATCCAACCAAGATTGCAGTGATTCTGGATTTAGAACCACCTACATTAGTCAAACAACTGAGGGAAACTCTGGGTGACTGCATCGATTTTGATCTTTCCCGATTGAAACAAAGAGTTCCATGTTCATGTATATGCATTGTCCATAACATTGGGTGCACTACTATCTCAACCAAGGGAGGGAGACATAGATCGTCCAATTTTTTTTTCAATAAGGAAGTTGTCCATAGCATAGAATATTTATACTACCACAGAATGATAAGGATTGGAAATGGTATATGCGCTACAAAAGTTCAGATATTGTTTATTGGGGTCTCATTTTAAGATGTTTACATACCATTATGCATTAAAATACTTAGTGAACAAGATAGTGTTGAGGGGGGGGGGGATATGAAAATGGATATTGTTATTCTAGGAATATGATTTTGAGGTTGTAGTGAAACCAGGGTAGTTGAATGCAGGACTAGATCATTTATCATGCATATTATCAAGAGAAGATGTAGGAAATTCAGATGGAAACTTCCCAAATGCACAACTATTTTCAGTTAATATGGTGGATGATTACTTCTCAGACATCATGCAATTTCTAAGTACAAGTATGGCTCCATTAGACATGACGATTGTGCAAAAGAAACAAATGGTATTAAAATCAACATATAATCAATTGATTGCATGGAATTTATACAAGCTGGGTGCAGATGGAATATTGAGACGATGTGTGTTGGAACAAAAAAGACCGAGGATACTCGAAGAAGAACATGATGAGATTGCAGGAGGACATTATGCAGGGGGAGAAACTGCACAAAATATTTTGTGTGTAGGACTTTGGTGGCCCACACTTCACAAAGATGATAAGGAATATTGTCAGTCATGCTATGTATGTCAAAGAGTGGAAAATCCATCCAGGAGATATGAAATTCCTTTGAATCCACAAGTTACCTTGCAATCATTTGAGAAATGGGTCATAGGCTTTGTAGGGCCAATCAAACCACAAGCAAGAAGGTATGGGGAAAGGTACATAATCACCGTGATGGAGTATTTGAAAATATGGGAAGAAGCAACACTAGTTATAGACTACACCATGGAGAGTGCTTTGCGATTTTTGTTTGAGAATGTAGTCACACGATTTGGTTGTCTGCGCATATTACTCAATTATCAAGGAACACACTTTTTGAATAAGACAATTGCAACATTGACCGAGGAGTTTCAAATTCATCATCAGAAGAGTACCCCATATCATCCTCAGGCCAATGAATCAGTGGAAGCTTTGAATAAAATCCTAGAGAGTTCTTTAACTAAGATCTGTAATGTAGGGAGAGATAATTGGGACTTAATATTTCTTGTAGTATTATGGGCCTACAGGACAACAAGAAAATTTTTGATAGGACGGAAACCTTTCAGGTTGGTCTATGGGTAAGAATAAATTATGTCAATGGAGTTTATTCTACCTAGCATGTGCATTGTAACAATCACTAATATTTTAGACTCTGGCGTGTAGAGGAGAGACTATCGCAATTAATATAGCTTGAGGAATATTGATTTATCGTAAGTTTCCATAAGCAAGTTCAGAAAGAAATATAGAAGGAATGGAATGATCGACACATTAAACATAAAAAAATTCAAGTGGGATATTTGGTATTACTCTATGACATCAAGTTCATGCAACATCCAGGAAATTTTAGAATGCACTGGTCAGGACCCTATATCATTCAACATGTAACAAAGACAGGTGTTGCGTAGTTGGAAATCCTGAATGGAGAAGTTATTGGAGGAATGGTGAATGGAAGTTAGCTGAAACTCTACAAAGACGACTGACAGTATACACAGTAATCAGGGTTGCACCCGAACACATGTATCATAGTAACGATACTATAGTAGGAAGATAAAACACTGAAAAACATATAAAAAGTAGACAAAGGAAGAAAAACGAATAAAAAATAGATATAGGAAAAGGAGAAATATTCTAGAGTACTAAGGCATAACAAATTGCATAGAAGGAATGAATATCGCACATCGAGAGGGACCTATGCCAATTCAGAAAATAATGCATAGAAGAAAAAGACTACAAAGCAAACATATGCCAAATCAAGAACAATTGTGCAGTTTGGCACTGACAAGACCATTAGAAGCATTAAAGCATGGAAACAACAATGATAGTAGGGTAATGATAGATCATAAAGACTTTGTATAACATTAAATGGTAAAACCCACCGAAAATCACGGCAGATTGGCAACATGAGGGAAAAATCACACAACGGATTAGGTAATAAACCCAAATTTATTTAACCACTCATCTACCTCGTTGGCAGATTGGACACGTTAGTTAAGGAGAGAAGAGACATGCATAGTTGGCAAAGAAGCACAAAAATAGTCAAAGGTCATTCAATGTAAATCATTGTGAATAAGAGCTACATGTAAGAGAGAGAGAACCAAAGAACACTAGAGCAAACCTGGGTGCCTTAGAGCTGAGATACAACTACAATAAAATGACCACAGAGCGAGTCAAGGAATGTTTCTCATAAGACAATGGCCTCGCCAAAATTTATAGGGCCATCAACATCGACACGATGACAATCAACGAGACCAACAGATGCACCAAAGCTCGAGGAAGTACCTAGAGCGTTGACTTCATCTTCACAGATAAGCTTCCATAGGGATTGTATCCCACCAAGGTAAGGTGATGCGTCGCAAGTCAAAGTTCTCGCAAATGGGAAATACCCACTAAAAAAAGCACCAGTCCCACCTGGTGTAAGTATTGAAGGGGACATGCTTGGGAAGGTGGTCTCCTTCAAGATGGTGGATCATGACATCACAGTCGAGCATAAATTTCCTGAGTTGGCCAGTGAAAAATACTTGTGCACTAAGAGCATGTCAAGCACATCAATGATATTGCTAGAAACAAAAATGTGGGAAACAAGGCTCTAGAAGTCCACAATACTGAAC
This sequence comes from Picea engelmannii, assembly GCA_009831015.1. Classification (NCBI taxonomy): domain Eukaryota; kingdom Viridiplantae; phylum Streptophyta; class Pinopsida; order Pinales; family Pinaceae; genus Picea; species Picea engelmannii. The sequence continues at coordinate 120,344 of ML804859.1, read as the reverse complement.
CTGTTGTAGGTTCCACACTTTGGGTGCAGTCTGGAAATGAATGTGTGCATTAAGTTGTTACTCAATTTCTCCCATGGGGGGACACTATGGCTTGACCCCCTAGTGTCAATTGATACTGCGTTGATTGCGTAGATCATAGGGCTACCCAAGGCAGGCGAGGATCCAACCCTTTTTTTCAACAAGAAAGGGGAGAGATCCCTCTCATAATCAATGAAGGAAAATTTCCATACATTTAGTGGGAAAAGGTGATTGGATGTCGTAAATATCAATGATAGTGTTGTTTGGTTTGCAATGCAGGTTTTGGCCTACAAATTGTTGCACAAGTGCTGAAAGGATGAAGGTTGCAGTGATCCCAGTCATAAAAAAGTGCTCAAAAGGGGTCTAAAAGAACTGGGCTACCTTCTTGATGAACCGATTTTTGCAAGATTGTATCGAGGCCCAAGAGAAGGGTACAAAATTTGACTATGCATGGCTATTGATTTTGATTGTGTTGGTTAGATGGCAGGAACCAAGCTACTATCAATGCATGGGTACATCCGACAATATTCCTACTTATGGAATACAATGAATAAAAGGAGGAAATAGGATAATAATGTCACATTCTTTGTATGCTTTGATAATATCAGGTATCTAATCGAACATAGGCCACACATCTCAGTCGAAACAATGGAAATCTATAAGGATATCACTTGTTTCAAACAAGACAAGCACCACATGTACGTGCAAACAAAGAAGGATCATGTGCACCAGTGGTTGCCAAACAACTACATGTTGACCATAGAATATGTATGCTTGATTGTGAATGATTGGGAATATGGGTGGAAAATATCAGCAGAGAAAATGGGACACCCAGAAGATAAAGAAGAATAGGATAAGGGTGATGAAGAATTGGATGAAGGGAAAGGGAATTATTAGAATAATGGTGGAGGAGATACGCCTGGGCCATAAACAACAGAGGAACAACAGATAGTCCCCACGACAAGTGTCAAACACAAATATAGGGGAAGGAGCCAGTAGAAGGGGCGAATAATAAGGATAAATCACACAAGGAACCCCTAGTTTATACTTTAACCAATGATGATATGGACTACATCGGCTACCAAGTTCGGGATGCCATGGAGGAAATCATGGAGGAAGCAATGAATAAATATGAAGAGTAGCACCTGAAGGCGCAGGAGCAGTTTAAAACACTACAAAAACTCTTGGAAGCAACTAGCATAAAAAAAGAGCGTAGGACAGAGGGAGGGACATCCACAACTATGGTGGAGGAAGCAGACATTGTGTGTCCAACCTTAACCAAGCTAGCAGTTGGACACAAAACACTACAAATTGAGGCATATGTAATTGAGTTCCCAACGACACAATTACAAGAACAAGTGAAGGAAATCAACTATTTTAACATTGTGGTGTCATGACTTCTGACACACATACTACAAATCCTGCAAATGGGCATGTTACATGAGATTAGTATGCGAGGAGAGGAAGCATGCCAACAACTGACTAAAGTACAGGAGGAAAAGGCTCAGTTACAACAACAGTATGAAACTTTTCTACAACAAAATATCACAGCCAAAGGGAAAGTAGAGGAAGTTAGGAAGGAAAAGAACGAGGCCGCGAAAAGGGCCAAGAAAGTGTTAAAGGAAAATGATGAAGCCAAGAGCATGACGCAAAAGACACAAGTGGTCGTCCAAAAATTGTACAAGGAAGAATAAATTGTACAAGGAAGTGCCAGAAGTGTCGATAGTAGTCGACACTACTACAAAATAACATGTATTGAATATTGGTGAAGTCATCAAGGGATTTCATGATAAGATTGAGGATCTACATTTACAAAGCATGCCAAGCACACCACCAGAAGTAAGAGAAGGAAGAGAGAGAATGGCAATGACAATAGTCAGCAACATCAAGAAGATAAAAGAAGAGTGTGAAAAAATTTGTGAGGAGAGAACACAAATCTGGACAGACTTGGTGGAAGATCCAGAGATGAAGGTTGTGGATACCAAATTAAGAGAAGTATAAAAAAAGGCCCAACAAGATTCAGAGAGGCTCACTACACTTCCACCAGTTGAACGTATGACAACGATTTTGGCATAGAGTTAGTCATACGTGGAAGTGAAATAGATGAGGGGTCAAAAGAATATCCTTCAACAATTTTTAGGACCGTTGCACGAAGAAGAAATGAGGGTGATCGATGAACTTGCCACCGCATAGGTCAAGGTGAAGCAAGCAACCCATGAAGCATAAGATAAACTAATAACCTTGACTATGTAGGGGGCCAAAGAGATCGCAGAAACAAAGGAAAAAATACAAAAGCAAGTGGAGGTAGCCAAGGGATCTTCCTAAAGGTTCATAGAAGAATGGAGGAGTAGGAAATAGGCCTAAGTGACTCGGAACAAGCCGCATGAGACTATTGGGGGCTTGTTGGATAGGCAGTTTTGGGATACATTTTTCTTAAAAATCCTAAGTATAGAAGAAGTGTGCATAGGAAGAAGGAGGACTAGGGAGTGTGAAATTGATGTGCATCCGTAAGTACAACGCACAGTGAGAGAAGAATACAACAGAGAGAAGAATAAAGCAGGATAAGAAAGAGGGAGAAAAGGAAGTATGACAACCTGACGTGATAAATTTAGAAGGATGCACAAAAGTAGGAGAATAATAGTCAGAGTGAAAAAGCAACGTGTAGATGGAAAAGCAGGTGAAAGTATCCCGAGCAACCGGTTAATTGGAGTAGTCATGCGTTTTAATAGGGTTTTGGGATGAAAAAAGTAGGGTTTTAAGCCCTGAAATGTATGTATAAATATGTAATGGGTTCAGAGAATAGGGGTTCCTCTATGTGATTATTCTCAAGCAATATTGTGGAGTTTGTTCCCAACTTCCAAGAGCTCCTATCTGTAAGAAGGGAGATAGGATAGTTTGGGAAGGGAGAGAATAGATGTCAGAATGTTAAGAGATGATGCAGAGAGAGGCGCTTGTACTGCAGAACGACTAGGCTAGGATAGAGGAATATAACCATGATATATATTTGTAAGCGTAGTGCACAAGCATGAAGCAATTACCAAATTCATAATAATTAAGCCAGTTGTTGTGGATGTAGCCCAAAGTTGGGTGAACCATGTTAAATGTTGTGTTAACTTTATTTTGTGTGATTGTTCATGGATTTTGTTTGATGTTTATTAGATTAGAATTGTCTTATGTATAATAATTGCACCATTACTATGATTGGTAAAGTAATGGGTTATGTTGTAATCGAGAAAATAACGATAATATGAACCTGGACTCTCTAATTAGCTCTCAAAGGATAAAGACAGATTTATGCACACATAAGTAATAAGTAAGAATTAATAGAATGGTCACCTTCCATTCCCTCATTACTGTAGAAACTCGGTTCTTGCAGTCCCAATAGATACCTTAGGCGAGACTTCATATGTGCATGCAGGTGATGTCAAAAGGGTCGGTGTCTGAAGGGTTTTGTTGGTCAAATATAACTTGAACCTAGGGTCTTACAGCCACACGCAAAACCACCATTTTTAGCCAAGAAGTTAGTTGTTCCCATCGACCCTTCTTGAAAACTCTTGTCCCCCCTCTATATTTTGAATTCCATAACATGATTTACAAAATATCATGGCTGGTTTAGGTGGAGGAGTACCTGGGGGAAATCAAAATCCTCCCCCACCACCTGTAAATCCTTGGGTCACTTCCATATTTTCCCCATTGAATCTACCCCAAATTACCCATGAACTCATAGAGAATTACATGAAATATCTGTCAAAATTTGATGGAGATAAAACTCGCTCAACTGAAGAGCATATGAATTCTTTCTGAGACTTTACATATGACTAGTTTGTAGAGAACGATGGTGTCTTCATGAGGATATTTGACCAAAATCTATGGGGAGATGTTATAAAATGGTTCAGAGAGATACCTATTGCATTAATTTATAGTTGTCCAACTTTAGAAGCGACATTTATGAGAGAGTGGGGTGAGAAAATGGATAGCCTATATTACCTGAATGAATTTATCTCACTCAGAAAAAGAGCCAATGAAATTGTTGATGACTTTAAAAGTAGGTTTAATAATCTCTATAACAATATCCCTGTAGATATAAGTCCATCACAACCAAGAACTAAAGTGACATACACTAGGGAATTTGATGCTAATTTTTCCATGACTTTGAGAGAAAGAAGGTCCCCAACCCTGCTAGTAATGCGAGAGGATGAAATAGACATATAAGGAAACATGGTTGCACCATGAAAGATGAAGAAAAAATAGGATCAGGAAGAAAAGAAAAAGGTCATGGAATATTGTGGTACTTCTGATCCAAATAAAGAGAAGCAAAGATGGATGAGATGTCTAGACTGATAAGGAATCTAACAAAAAAAATGTCCATATTTGAGATAGAGAATAGAAAAGGAAATAGAGCCCCCTAAGAGGGAGGCATACAAAATCCTAACCCTAATCAATTTAGAATACCTCCCAATCCATAACTCATGAGGAGGTAGAGAATAAATGAGGAACATCCTAGTCATCCCCTTGTAAAAATCAACAATGACAACAAATTTATTGAAGAAGTAGTGAACGAGAGCTATGATGAATAAACAGAAGAAACAAACCTACTTAAATATGGTAATGATTCCATACATCTACCTCAAAATGATTATGAGGAGTCTCTAAGTCCTAAGAAATTGATTCCTAGCAATCAACCCAACAAAGGAGCTTTATCCTCAGTTCAGTACATAATTTTTGTTGATGCACTACAGGATGAGATGCATAAGAAGTATGATATCAGGCCTCGGCTGAAAGTAGTTGTTACAGATAGTCTACCTCAGAATAATAAATTTGGTCCAAATTTCTCCAAAGATAAAGATAAAGAAGTTCTAGGAATCCCTAAGGTAGATGATGTTTTAGAGCTTGCTAAAAGGGAAAAAGAAACTAAAGAACTTGAGGAATTAGTTTCACCTTTCAATATTGAATGCAAGTTGTCCAAGATCAAGATCCATGTGCCTCTGGTGGAGCTGGCTAAAAATACCTCATACCATAAATAGATTGAGAAAATGATGCAGGAGAAGGGATCAAGAAATACTCCTTATACTTTGAATGTACAAGATGAGTCTCCTACCATAGTTTTTAGTCCTCATATTGATGACAAAAAAGAATACGTGTCACCCTGCTATGGGGAAAATCACCCTAAAATGGGTCTAAGGAATAGGCAGAGTGATAACTCCCTTAAAAGATTGATCTAACCTTAATCTACCCAAAAACCATCTAGACTACGTGATGAGAGAGAAATTAAAGAGAGAGTTAATGAGTGCACCTTCATTCCTTGCGGTTGGTGTAGACCTCTTTCAATTGTTGTTGCCTCCTAGATCACATATATCCTCCCAAATATGACCTGCAACGGGTTAGGAATACAATGAAAAAACACATACAATCTCTAATGATAACTTTAAAATTATAAACATAGATATAAATTCTCAAATTGACTAAAACATGTAAACATAGGATTTTGGGACAAGGACAAACTCTTTTATTCAATTTCAAGATAAAAAGGGTTACAAACTTTGCTGGAAACCACTCCATGAACCAATTCTGGGATACTCTGTCATGTCTCCAAGCACATCAATCCCACATTATCTTCTCACAACCAACATATCACCAAGGGAAGGAGGAATAGTTGCATAAGGAGAAAGGCTGGAGGGGAAGGTTGAGGCTAAAAATCAAAATGAGATGAAAATATTGGGCTAAGAAAGGGAAGGGATTTTGGCAGAGTTTTCTTATTTTCTTGATCATGTTCATAAATGACTCCCCAAGACCTCTTTTTATATGATAAAAAGATTTTTATTCAGTTTAGCCTGTAAAATCCGCCAAATTGTGTATATATATATATATATATATATA
>ML804859.1:94607-109954 GCA_009831015.1 Picea engelmannii | reverse complement strand
ATATATATTTTTGTCTTATGGATAAACATTTTGTACACATGTGTTTACTTGTGCATGTATGTGTGTGATTTTACTTTTATGTGTGAGCAATATGCTAATCTAATACTTGATTAGACAATGTATCGGTTAGTTGATTAGATCTCCTAGGAACATGAATATAAGTAATATAATAAAAATAACGGTCTAAGAGACGTACCCTAAGGAATTTTTGGTGAAGGGTGGGATCGTAGACACGGTATACTCCATTTAATTTAGACACGACCAATTGAGAAACTAAATAAACTCAAAGGTGAGAAATACCATGTGACAAGGAATCACGTAGTAATTCTATTACGACACTATACTCAGAAACATTATTGGTTGCTCCACCTAGACAAATACCTCCAGAAGACATCAACTGACCAAAAGGTGTAAAGATCACCCAAGTTGTGGAATGAATCCTTCAAGTGTGTCAGATATCATCATCTGGGAACCCAACATAGACCTCAGATTCACTTGACATCTGCCACAGTGAAAAGAAACACAATAAACTACACGTCCATAAAACAAAAAGACAAGATTGTATAAATAAATCTATATATTATATACAAGAAGTCACTCTCAGGTGACCAATCTAAGCATAATACTTCTTAAGGTAGAGCCCATTTCTAGGCTCTGATAAAGTGTTACCCTCGAAATCAACCAGTTGATAGGAACCCTTTCTAAAACTTTCTTAACAATGAATGGTATGAACCACATGGGTTTGAACTTGCCTGCCCCCAAGGGATGTTTATCTTGGTCATAGACCAGAACAAGATCACCTTCGGAGAAAGCTCGAGGGTGGACAGATCGATCATACTAACACTTGACACGTTGTTTGTGAGCCTCGTTGGCCAAGGTTGCATCTTGACGCTACTCATTGAGCTTCTTGAAAATAAAAGACACTCTTCAAGTGGAGTAGTGTCAGGAAATAGTTCCACTTCCAACTTAATAAAAGGGATTTGGAAATATTTGGGAAAGACTGCCTCCAACCCATAAACAAGTTGGAAAGGAGAAAAATTGATAGCAGTATTGGCTAAGGTTTGATAAGCCCAAAGTGTCGAGTACAACATAAAATGCCAATTTGAATTGGCCGAATTGATCGTCCACTGAAGAATATTCTTGAGACACTCATTAACATCCTCCACTTGACCATTCACTTGTCGGTAGTAAGGTGACAATTTTTCATGCTTAAACCCTAGTTTTGATGTTAACTTAGACATCATCTTGTTCTAGAAGTGACTGCCATGATCTATGACAATATCCTTCAAAATACCGAACCTGGCTACAATCTAGTTAAAAATGAAAAGTGCAGTCGTTTCCCCATCATTTTTTAACATTGGCATAGCCTCAACCCACTTAGTAAAGTAGTCTACCGATACGATGATATAGTGATTCCCCCTAGCTGAAACCAGGTGGCATGTAGTAAAATCAATCCCCCACTTGGTGAAGGGACCAACAACAATAACTGGAAACATGGGAGCAAGGTGTGCCCACATCTTCCGAAAGAAGATCTGGCATGGATGACACTTCTTGACTGCGTCTACACAATCTTTGATCAATGAGGGCCAAAAGTGTCCAGCGGGAAGAATATTCTGGGTTGTTTCCAACCCAGAAAGGTAACCGCCACATGCTCCTTTGTGACAATCATTCAATACAAGTTTTTCCTCTTCGTGAGTGAGACAACGATGGAGAATGTAATTCACTCCTCGACAATATAAAGTATCATCGAGGATAAGATAGTTCTGTGCATGATGGTGTATTCGTTGACGCTCATCGTGAGAAGTAGAAGATGGCAACTTCAAAGTCTGAAGATACACAAGTATATCTACAAACGAAGGGTACGAATATGAAATAATGAAAATATCCCCATTGATTAGTGACTCTTCAGGAAAATTATTACCACTCTCGACTGGAAGTGATGATATTAGTTCAGCAAATACCAAGGACTTTTTAGACTTCGCCGAAACAAAATCCAAGTCAAATTCTTGCAAGATGACTATCCATCGATTGATTTTCCCGTCGATGACCCATCATGTTAACAAATATTGAAAATGGTTCATGACCGCTACGATGTTGGTCTTGCGAAGTAAGATGTAATTATGGAACCATTGGACAACATGAACAATTTCCAAAGCAAGTTTCTCAACATGTGTGTAGTTGAGTTCCATTCCTACCAAGCCTCGGATAAGATAGTAGATAACATGCTCTTCAAGCATGTCATCCTATTGTACCAAGACCATGCCAATAGTATACTCCGCTATAGCCAAATAAAACAAGAAATCCTTGCCATAATCTGGAGGACTCAGCAGAGGGGTATACACTAGAGTATGTTTCAATGATTCGAAAGAGCGTTGAGCCACTTCATACCAACATAATGAGACCCTTTTCTTCAAGAGACACATAAATCCCTTAGTAATCTTGATATAGTTGGCAACAAAACGTAGAAGAAAGTTGTATTTCCCCTGTAGACTTTGAAGCTAGGGGATTGTGCACAGGGGAGGAAATTGAACTATTTCCTCAACCTTGAGAGGATCGAACATGGTCCCTTTAGTTGACATGATAAAACCTAGAAACCATCCCAATGTCACGCAAAAAATACACTTATTTGGATTCATACGAATCTGATAGTAGCGACACCTCTCAAAGATAAGTCGTAAACGGGAGGGATGATCAGATCTCTTACGAGAACATGATGTCAGATCATCAAGGTACGCCTCGACTATGTGATTGAGGTTGTGGAAGGAAAATGACATGGCCTGTTGAAAAGTGGCTCCAGTATTCTTAAGGCCAAAATGCATTTTCTTATATGCGAATCTACCCCATGGAATCATAAAGGTCGGTTTATGTTGGTCCTCAGGATTGATCTGAATCTGGTTGTTCCTAGAATAAATGTCAATAAAATAAAAGACCTCACAACCCACACATTCATCGACAATTTGGTCAATGAATGGAATTGGAAAATTATCTTTCAGGAAAGATTTGTTCAGATCATGAAAGTCCATACACATGCATATCATACCTTTCTTTTTTTTGACAGGAACATGGTTCGACACCCATTCCATAAATTTCATTGGATAGATGAAACCAACCTTGATGAGATTCTCTACCTCATCTTTGATCGCCACTACCTTACGAGGATTGACTGGGTGAAGATTTTGTCGGACAGGATTAACATCGAGTTAAGTTGTGATCTCATTTTCTACAATACGTGGGTCATTTCTTTAAATAATTTAGTGTAGATATGAATCTCTTCAGGGAAAAAATATGCTCCGAAGAAGACATTTTCCACGACACCATGGGTTCTAGATATGTCGATAGGAATTGTTTCAGCTATACTTTCCATGTTTCTCTCAGCATAGATTATGTGTGTGGATAGATGTTTAACAGGAAAAGGGGAATCTCCATTCACGGTCGTAATGAACTCTGTTGCCTTTATTCTCTTCAGCTCAGGTAAGAAATAAGATTTGTGGCGAATATTGTCCCAAGGTCTTTCTGGCCCAGTCATTACCTCCAACAAGGGAAAGACTAAGTCCAAAGGATTGTAAGTGACGAGAGAGTCTTGAGTCCAAATAGGCTCGAGAACGGGATCTAGCTCTTGTGGGGAAGTCAAATCAGGGTTGGGCGAGGCTTGTTGGACAATATTGTATGAAACCTCAACAATGGATAAGGGCATAGTCATTCCAGGGTGCCCTACCCCTGCCATCGAAGCCGACGGGGAAGGTAAAATCCATGAGTCATTAAAGTAACTCATTCTAAAAGATGTGACTTGAAAGACTGCATCCTTCGATTGGTCAAGGACAACCAAAATAAACTTGAAATCATTAGCAAGCGACGAATAATTGAAATTCCCCATTAAATATGGAAACAATCTGACACCTAAGTTGATGGTACCTGGTCGTGGGTTGTCAATCATCGAGATCGTGGATGCCCTTGATGAAGGGTCAGGATGGGAGAAGGATAATTGATAAACGATTATGATCCAGTCTTCGCGAGGAAAACAGAAGACCCTAAAAAAGGTGGATACAACTATTGTCATAGCATAGGTCCAACTCTGCCCTAACAAAATATTGTAGTCGATACGCACATCGACTAATTCTACTTAGACACACACGGTTTTTCTCTCCAACTACATGGGGAAGGAAGGAATTATTCCATGTGGTCTAAAAAATCAACCGTCAAACATGGTTAGCAACGTGGGTGACAGAGACAACTCAAGTTGGCCAATGGCCTTCCAACTTACCAACAAAATCATGCAGTTCGAGGCACCCTCTTCAACCACCATATGGAAAATGTTATGTGTCAATGATTTCATGGCATACACCACTACTATCTGAAAAGGGACGTGGTGAGGAAGACGAGGTTTATAATCTGTAGGGTAAAAAACAATCATTCATGAATTAGTAGTCTTGGTCGATCCCAAGGAAGACAACAATGCTTTCCTCTGTCAGGGGAAACTGTAGAGGACTTCCAGAGAATACATTGCATAAGGATTTTGTGCTAGATCCTCCATGATGGAGTAATTCTAAGTAGCCCTTGTGTTCGATTTGTGAGAATCCTTTTTAAACGCACCCTTATGGATGTGAGACATAGTTTCTCCCATAGTCTTCTCAATTTGAAGAGGAGGCAGTGGGTTGGAGGCTTCATTTCCCTTCTCAATAGATTTTTGCATTCCATAATTATGATCCCTACTATGCAGATGAGCTTCGGACTTCATCATATATACATTTGCAGCTCCGTTGTTAGTATTAGGAGTGGGGGATCCCTGATTTCCTCCAGGCGCGTTTGTGGATGAGGAAGCTTCAACCAAAATTTTCCCTTGTGGAAAATGGTTGGTTAACACGACAGGTTTCTACTGTTCCAATAGCTTTTGGGCTTCCTCAACCTGAGGGAATGGGTAAGTCAAGTGGTCATTCGTACAAATATTACACAGAAACTTCACCTTCCTCTTTTCATTTTTTTCCCTCGCTAGAATTATTCACAACCTTCTTATCCCCCTTACCGTTCTTGTTTTTATATTTCCTCTTTCCCTTGATTTGCTAGTTACCCTTGGGATTTGTCGATTTCACATTGTGTACATCCAACGTTTGGGTTATGGGGGTAGCCAAAGTAGGAGTTTGGCTAGCCACAGTCTGTTGAATTGATAATTATTGTAATTGATTTGTCAACTAATTTGTGGGCTTACTTTATGTTGAGCCTACTATGCCATCGGCGTGAGGCCCAGACTTTTGTTTGGTCTTTTAGAAATTCAACCATGGTGCATTGGGAAGGATCTCATACAACATACTAGATTGAGAGTAAATAAACTCCATTTGTTGGGCTCTAATGATAGCCACTTCTTCGGAAAAAACCCTGGACGTCGTGACATCTTTAGATACACAAGGAAGCAAGGAATTTAGGAACCAATCGAGAAAAAATGCGGGTGGGACCTTAACTTTGATCAAGCTCTTTCGTCGATGTCATTGTTAGTTGTGATCCAAGATATGGACGGATTTTGTTTGCTCAAAGTTGGCCAACAACTCAGTGTTGGCATCGTATCTTACTAGTAATTGGAAATGGTTTAAGAAAACCATAGCAAGGTCATTAAAGTAAGTGTACTTCTAGCTATCGAGCTCGATGCACCATTTTTCGACACCCCCTATAAGAGTGCGTTGAAACAAATGCAACTGAATGGAATCATCCTTTAATGAGTTGGATGAGCACCATAAATGAAATTCCGTAACATTATCACTTGTATCCTCACCAGGATTGCCTTCGAACTTAGGGATGTCTAAGGTAAACTTAGTCAGCATGGGGGGCCAACATGGATCATGACAGATCGGGTCATTCAACAGTCTTGACAAGTCTATAAAATGCAAAGTTTCCAAAAACGATAGTTTTGGTTGTGGTGGATTCAAATGAAAAAAGGGGCCTGGATTTTGGCTGGCACTAAGTTTCCAGGAAAATTTTGGTTGTAGGCCAGGGTTTTGGTAGAAATCATGGTGGACCTATCTCGTAAAAGGAGTTTGTGTTTGATTTTGCATCCTTGATTGATTCTCGTAGTTGGATGACATGCCTTGTGTAGGGATTTCTCCCTGCATAGTATTCCAAGGGCCTTGGTTGTAGATGCCCCCAGTCGACCCTCCTGGCATAGGTACTAAACCCCACCTGGGGTTCCACTGAGTGTGGGAGGGGTTTCCCATGATCAACACCCCTTGTGAAGGAAACAAGCTATGTTAGTGATTTCCAAGACCTTGTGAGGAGTAAACTCTCATCGTCGTTCCCTACGAAGGAATGAAATATTAGAAATGGTTTGGTTGATGAAAAACAGGGTTACCCCCTACCGAGAAATCAGACGATGAGAAAGAGTTATTTCAAGACACATCGAACAACGAAAAAGGCATAGACCCTACCATAGTCTTGTGTCATGATCGACTGCTGGAAAGTGCCTCCGAGCGAAGGGGACAGAGGAGGGATATGACCCCCACTGTAAGGGATAGAGTTAAATGGGGAAGTGGTGCCCGTGACAGATCCTTCTAAGGGAGAATTAGAGCTCCCTACCCTTAGACCAATATTTTTTTGAGTAGAGTAGGTTAGGAATGAACTAGATTCGAAACCCAACATCCCATACAAAAAGGGAGCGCTAGACACATTCTGGATAGAGGGAACAATGGTCATATTCGTTGAAGGGATTTTTCCACTACCCAAAGTAGTGGGTGTCTAGAAAGTCATAGTTATAAAAGGTGGAGGTGGGGGAGGAGGTGTTATCACTCCAAGAGTCACTCCCAGACTCCAAATGAGAGTAAGCTTGGTAACATAGAAATGTAAATGGATTAAAATAATTTGAATAGGTGTGTCAACAATATGGATAAATAAAGAGAGAGGGCCGCAAACTGTAGATCAGTAGGCTACACCAATGGGCAATGGAGTCACAAACATCCTACTCATCGAAGGCACAAAATCTGCTCAACAACAAATAAGATTATATGCTGATAGGTGGAAGAATGAAGAAGGAAAACATAAGATAGAATTTTCACTAAACAGAGATCCTCTCAATTTAATGAATCAACAAATACTTGAATATAAACAATGATTGATGGGAAAAATACAGTAGATCCTCTGCTTCTTAGGGATCCATAAATCATTGACAACCTTTGATCCTAAAATATGCAATATATTCAAATAAGAAGAAATATAAAAAAAAGAGTTACAATCTGAAATCACAGCTCTCATGAGTCTCCAATAGTAGTAATGCTTACAATCCTAAAATGCTCACAGGCTTACAAATGAACACACACAGGAAAATTGCCTGCTACATCTCTCTCTAGCCTCTCTTGGCTCATGAATCCCCTTCTCCAATAGAGATATCCTTCCTTAAATAGAAAATAGCATCCAAATAAACTTAGGAGGTCTAATTCCATCTCCTCCATTATATTATAATCCTTGGAGATAGGTGACAACAATAAAAGAGACAAAAATCCAACAAACTGCTAATTTTCAAGAATTTATTGGAAGTCATTAATAAATTGTTTCCACCTCATGCATGAGGCCTTTGATGGAGATAAATATTAGGTGCAGGTGTCCCTTGACATCTAACTGATCCTTAAAAATCCATTCAAATCCTACTTGACAGGTGGCAACCTCCCAACAAGGTGAATACCAAAATCGTGACCGCTACAGAAAATTAGGTAGCGTCACTGTGTAGATTCGGTAACGCCAATTCTATGTCTAATATCTCTCAAACCATAACACATTTTGAAAAACTAAGAGAGTTTTTTGTTATTTTGAATGTTATGAACAAAATCCTCCTCGCGTTTTCAAAAACACCTTCTCAATTGTTCACAATCTAAGTTTTAATTTAGTGACTCAAAACTAGTAAAATAACTCTACACAATTTGTTTTCTGTCAGAATTTAGGTAGCAAATTTAGGTAGTGCTCGCCTGTGTGTTTGTGTTTAATTGGGTAGCGCAAGTCCATGAGTTATTTTGATGCTTTAACTTGGATATTGGGCATAACCCAATATAATTTCAATTTTCCCCAAAATAAATAAAATATCCCATAACAATTGTATTCATTTGCCAAAATGAATAATGAAGGATTTATGCAACGTTGAGGCATAAACCAATCTTGTGCTAACATAGGCTCCATGGGGGATAGAGTCCTCCTTGTGAGGATATAATAACTCTTGTAGTTTCAGTGCCTTATCCTAGGGTTCTCCCAACCTTTAACCTCTACAATCTTCTTTGATCTAGGAACTTCAACTGAAACCAAATGCAAATGAAAACTGAAACTGACAAAAATGATGAAAATGATGCTTGGTCAACAAGATTATTGCACACACCTACTCTAATTATTGGGAAAATGAAGCATTCAAGTTACATGAAACAACCAATGAAGCCATTTCATCATTTTTTCAACTATTTGAAGCTTTGAAATGGGCTTCCTTAAGCACCAGAGATAATTCTTACTTGAAGGCACGTCAAAGAAACATTTGGCAATACACTTTCCATTGAAGAAGTCAATGAACCTAGGCCCACTTTTTGCTTGTAGACAAGCTGCAAATGGATCCTGAAAAACATCATCAATACTTTCCCCTGCGACATTGCTTTGTGTAAAAAGGAAAAGTATTGCATTAGGTCCTTCCTCCACTGTTCTTGGTTGTTGTATGGCTTGCTGATTTTCTGATTCATCCTCAATGCATATGGCCTTGGTCCACTCCTGGTCATGAGGTGTATTAGGAAAAAGCTTAGTGATGCTTGTCTTTCTTTAATTTCAACCTTTCTCATATGATCACATGGCATTTGATCTTGGTTGCTTGATGAAATCGAGTTTGTGTCTTCAAGAGGAATAGGGGGTTGATAGGGCAATTCATCACAATTAGAAGTTCTTGGAAAACTGCATTTTTTTTTCTTATCTTCTAATTGTGAGGTATATTCATCATATCTTGGATTATGGTCTCAATTTCTCAGTTTTTCACCCTCTAAAATTAGATTATCATCTTTTTCTTCTTTTTTAGCAACAAAAATATGACATGAGGGTTGAAACAAGCTATTGTTGCTTTGATGTGAAGCGTACTTCTCTGATATAAGGTCTTCAATAGACTATTCATGGAAATCATATTCATAATCATCATACAAAGGTGAATCAATGACCATTTGACTATTAATGGCTGAGGGGATTAGTACAATAGCTGGGACATCTGGTTGTTCAGTGAAAACATCCTCATAGTCATCAAAACTTGGCAAATCATGGCACACTGGTTCATTAACAATAGGAGGGATTACAACAACAACTGGTAATCTATGAATTTGTTCATGACAATATGCAACACTATTCTCATGATGAAATAAATCTGAACCTAATATGACCTCTTGAATTAAAGAATCGAGAAAAGGAGGAGAAAGGGAAATGATGGATTGTCCATATTGATCTTTCTCTTGGGGACCTAGATTTTGACATGAATGATGCATTTGTTCTTGAAATTTAGGAAAAGCATTATTAAACTCATCATCTAAGTCATGCTCTCTACAATCATCCCCTTCATAATCACTGCTAGAGGAATCACTTGTTGAATCCTGAATATATGATGCATACCCCTCACAACAACTCTCAAAAAGTCTTTCAGCTGGATAAATTATCTTGCAATGAGAATAAAACCATCATGAATGTCCTTCAAAGAGGAAATACTAGAAGAAGGGAGTGTTCTATACCATTGCCTCGCATCATCTTCCAATGAATACATGAAAATTTTCATGAATATATCTTCATGATGGATGTCAAGCTACTACATCAAAGCATGAAATTCATGAACATGCTCAAAAGGGTTGTCATCATCACCTTCATAAAATCTGGGCAATAGATCTTGTCATTCATCAATTTGAGGCACAAGATGTGGATAGCCATCTATGGCTGAGAAGTTGAGTGGGGCAAACCTCTTGGCCAGCATAGCCTTCATAGACATTTGATTTGTTTCATCCCTAGTGGAGTCACCAACAGATTCTGAACAATGGAGTCACCATGGTGAATGTGTAGTCTTGAAGGTGTCCAACTTTAGTCACCTTCTAAAGCTAGAGTTGTACAGTGTCATTCTTTCCAGGGATCTTTTCAATCTACTCAAATCCTTCCCCGACAACGACGCCAATAATTTTATCACTCCAAGAGTCACTCCCAGACTGCAAATGAGAGTAAGCTTGGTAACATAGAAATGTAAATGTATTAAAATAGTTTTAATAGGTGGATCAACAATATGGATAAAGAAAGAGAGAGGGCTGCAAACTGTAGATCAGTAGGCTACACCAATGGGAAATGGAGTCACAAACATCCTACTCATTGAAGGCACAAAAGTTGCTGAACAGAAAACAAGATTATATGCTGATAGGTGGAAGAATGAATAAGGAAAACATAATATAGAATGTTCACTAAACATAGATCCTCTCAATTTAATGAATCAACAAATACTTGAATATAAACAATGATTGATGGGAAAAATACAACAGATCCTCTATTGCTTAGGGATCCATAAATCATTGACATCTTTTGATCCTCAAATATGCAATATATTCAAATAACAAGAAATATAAACAAAAGAGTTACAATATAAAATCACAGCTCTCATGAGTCTCCAATAACATTAATGCTTACAATCCTAAAATTCCCACAGGCTTACAAATGAACACACACAGGAAAACTGCCTGCTACATCTCTCTCTAGCCTCTCTTGGCTCATGAATCCCCTTCTCCAATAGAGATATCCTTCCTTAAATAGAAAATAGCATCCAAATAAACTTAGGAGGTCTAATTCCATCTCCTCCATTGGATTCTAAGCCTTGGAGATAGGTGGAAACAATCAAAGAGACAAAAATCCAACAAACTGCTAATTTTCAGGAATTTGTTGGAAGTCATTAATAAATTATTTCCACCTCATGCATGAGGCATTTGATGGAGATAAATCTTAGGTTCAGGTGTCCCTTGACATATAACTAATCCTTGAGAAGCCATTTGAATTCTCCTTGACAGGTGGAAACCTCCCAACAAGGCGAATACCAAAACCGTGACCGCTACAGGAAATTAGGTAGCGCCGCTGTGCAGATTCGGTAGCGCCACTTTTATGTCTAATATATATCAAACCATAACACATTTTGAAAAATGGAGAGAGGTTTTTGTTATTTGGAATTTTATGAACAAAAACCTCCTCCAGTTTTCAAAAATACCTTCTCAATTGTTTATAATATAAGTTTTAAGTTAGTGATTCAAAACTGGTAAAATAACTCTGCACATTTCGTTTTCTGCCAGAATTTAGGTAGCACCCGCCTGTGTGTCTGTGTGCGATTGGGTAGCGAAAATATGTGAGTGATTTTGATTCTTTAACTTGGAGATTGGGAATAACCCAATATTATTTCAATTTTCCCCAAAATAAATAAAATATCCCATAACAATTGTATTCATTTGCCAAAATAAATAATGAAGGATTTATGCAACGCTGAGGCATAAACCAATATTGTGCTAACAGGAGGCATGACACCCCATCCTGTGGTAGTTTAGATGGGAGTATGAGGACTCCTAGAAGAATTATCACTAGTTTCTTCCATTGTCTCTCGTCTAACAAACTAACATTAAGGTGAAGTCACCTCAAGAGGGACTACCTAAATAAGAAGCAACGTCGATAAGTCAGTGATCAGAGGGTTTACGGGCCTGAAGCCTTCATCTTCGAGGTCATAAATAGTGGACTCCTTCAGTGTAAGAAAGTATTCTCTAGGAGCTAGCTCAGGTACATTTTCCTGTGGCTCGATCACCTCAAATGAATCCTCTTGATCTAGCATGTGCCTCAACGGTGGCAGAGGTGGCTCCAAAGTAACCGGTGGCAGGCCTTGAAGCCTACACGAACGATGGAGCTATTGATATTCCACTTTGTGAAATGATCAACTGACACTCTAAGGTTGAGTTAGAGAGAAACACAAAGCACACACTAAAAATTTCCTAACAACAAATCAAGAAAACAACTGACTGGTAGGAAGAACAATTACGCCAATTGACACTAGAGCAACTTACTAGTGCAAGTGTAATTGGAAGATGGAAACACCCTCTAGGTATACTCTGCAAAGTGAGATATGATTTTTTCCCTAGGTACTGTGGTATACCCTCATAGTCACCCGTATACCCTTACAGTCACCCGTGGAAGTCCCTAAAAATAGGTAACTAGGTTGCCAGGTCACAGTCATTCATGAGGCGGGTACAGTCAACAGTCAGGCTAATATTAATGAGTAGGATAACAAAGTATGAATCCTTTCAAGGGTACCGATGGTAAATGGTTCAGAAGAAAACTGAGGATCTCTAATGGATTCTAGGTCCATGAGGCTCCGTATTCAAATGTGATCAATGTAAATCCCAATAACGACCCTCAATATACGATCCCCACTACGGTTGGTCCGAATTTGGAGGGGTTATCTCCTCTACCTTTCTTGATGCGACCTCATTTTTAGCCCCTGTGTTAGAGGGGGTTCTCGACTGAATCTTATGAAACTAGACTCTTACACTCCCTATCACAGACTCTTATGTTTTTTTAAGCGGCCTTGAAGAGTTTCCTCTCCACACCTATTTCAAGGCCATAGAGCCTAGACTACTTGGTGAACCCTATAAATAAAAGTCTAGTTGATTTTAAGTGTTAGTCATTGATTTTAAGTGGCTTGATTTACTCAAAAGGGTAAGGGCGTGCAACTTATGGTGTTTTCAAGAGACGAAAGAGAAGAAATAAAAGCTTCTATAGCATTCATGCAAAGGAAAAATAGGTTCTACAATTGAAAAATAGCTTTTAAATCTTTGCAAATGCAAACTTTTCGAATTATAGTCCCAAGATCCCAAAATGCAAAAATTTTCCTGGAATGTGATTTTTTTTTTACAATGAAAATGAAAACTACTAAACTTTCAAGGAAATATCAAAGAAGGAACTTCGGAAATGGAACTCTTTTCTTTTGTAATAAACAACCTATGCTATAACTACCAAACAAAAATGCATAACTAAATACAACAACTTTTTATTTTTTGAATGTTTAGAAAATAAAATCACAAGTAAATGAGATTTTTTCGTTTTTCAAATCACAAACAAGGTAAAGAGAAAATAAACCCAAGACTAACACAGACCATAAACCACTTCTTGAACGCAGGGATTCACTGGAATCCATAGGAGGATCTAACACTTATAATTTCACCCTAAACCTTCAAAGAAAACAAAAGAAAATAAAGAAACAAGGGTTCTTTACAAATTGCAAGATAAACTGAATCTTTAACCCAACCAAACACAATTAACAGAGACCCTGAAGAGTTGAAGAAGTCTTGAGAAGCACAAAGCTTCTTTCCAGGAAAGAACACGTTTTTTTTTTTAAATCCTTCCAAAACATAGAGACGCATGTTGTGTTACAAGTAGCCTACATATGTACGAAGGTTGTATACTATGCAGGCCGCGTATGTACACATGCTATACAGAGGACAATGCACATACACCTCTCCAAACTTTAAGAAAATAAATTTTTTTGTACAACCATCTGGGAAGGGAAGGAGGGTAGGCACCTGGTAGGTGACCAGAGACCCTATCTGACTCAGTAAACTTGGAAACTAAAAAAGAAACTGAAAAAATCAAATCAAACCAAAATCTCACACTAAGACCCTAGAGAGACTCCCCAGTGGAGTCACCAATTTTTCTATGGGGAAAATCCCCCTAAACTAGGTTTAAGAAACATGCAGAGCGATAAATCCATTAAAAGACTGATCTTCCCTTAATCTACCCCCAAAAATTCTAAACTAAGTGATGAAAGAGAAAGGAAAGAGAGAGTTAATGAGTGCACCTTCAGTCCTTGTTGTTGGTGTAGACCTATTTCACTTGTTGCCCCCTCCTATATCATAGATCTCCTCCCAAAGCTGACCTGCAAGGGGTTAGGAATACAATGAAACAACACATACAATATATAATGATCACTTTAAAATTCTAAACATAGATATAAATTCTCAAATTAACAAAAACATGTAAACATATGGTTTTGGGACCAGGATAAACTCTTTTATTCAATTTCAAGATAAAAATGGTGACAACCTTTGCTGGAAACCGCTCCACGAACCAAGTCTGGATTCCTCTATCGTGGCTCCAAGTGCATCAATCCCACATTATATTCTCACAACCAACATATCACCAAGGGAAGGAGGAAGAGTTTCATAAGGAGAAAGGTTGGAGGGGAAGGTTGAGGCTTAAACTCAAAATGAGATGCAAATCTTGGGCTAAGAAAGGGAAGGGATTTTGGCAGGGTTTTCTTATTCTCTTGTTCATGTTCATAAATGACTCCCCAAGACCTATTTTTATATGAGAAAAATATGGTTATTAGGTTTGGGGATGGGCTACACGGGGTAAAATGGCTAGGAAACCCTCCATAGCCTGTAAACTCCACCGAATTTAGTGTAATTTTATATTTTTTGCAACTTTTGGAGGTAAACGCGGGATAACTAGCATGCAACATGCGTGTGTACACGGGATAACTATCTTGCAGCATGCATGTGTACACGGGTTATTAGTGCAGTAGGGTGTGTACACTATCCAAAAAATGTTTTGTTAGAAGGAATCCTTAATAGTATTTTTGTCAAACTATGCAAATGGATGGGCCAATGTCTTGTATGCACAGATATGGAATTTTGGACTATAACACACCCTTCTATGTGAATTTAAATATCCATGATAAAATGTTACACAATTGCATGCTCGATTATGGAGCATCACACAATCTTATGCCCAAAATAGTCATGGAAAAGTTGGGGTTGGAAATAACCAGGACATATCATGATCTCTATTCATTTGATGCCAAAAAAGTGACGTGTTATGGGTTGATTATAGACATGGTTTTCACCCTGGGCTAGATGCCTATTAAGATCATTATGATGGACATAGTGGTGGTTGATGTACCAGCCAATTATGGCATGTTGTTGTCCAGAACATGGGAACGAAAATTGGGAGGAACTATGCAAATGGATATGACTTATGCCACTGTACCAATTTTTGGAGGAGAGCTCAGAAGGATGTACCAAGAGACAAAGTTTGCTTATGTGGTTAGTGATCAAAACAACCCTGTGAATTATCCCATATATTTTTTTGATGAAGATATGGGTTGTTGTATCCTATCTGTAAATGAAGAGTACAATGAACCTCAATGCTTACAGATCCTCTTGTAAGCCATGTGGAAGAAGTGGATGGTATATGGAAAATGTTTTTTTATGGTGCATACTCAAAATAAGGGGTTGGGGCTGGCATAGTGCTCATATCCCCCAACAAAAAATAAATTAATTTGTACTACAAGCTTGAGTTTAATCAATCAG